>VDFB02155544.1:0-18763 GCA_007258455.2 Sequoia sempervirens
GAAAATCAGGGGCGTAATCGCCCCACTGCGAAAAATTAGGGGCGCAGTCGCCCCACTGCAGAAAATCAGGGGCGTAGTCGCCCTTCCGCGACGTATTCCTACAAAAAATTTAACAACAACAAACGTGAAATATAGGAACCCGCTTGTGGGTCCCACCGGGCGTGCTAGAAATGCGATACCAAAATTTCTAACATTTTCTAAGCAATTAAAATGCAATGGAAGAACATAAGGAAACACCTCAAGATTAGCCTAAGAAATTTGTAAATGCAAAGAGGAAAGTGTTAAATGATGCTAAATAGATATACCTCCCTTTTGTACGAGCTCCTTGATTTTGGTTGGTTGTCTTTGATGGTTCTTGATAAACTAAATGCAAATCTGACTATGTGCTTGAATGCAAATATAAATGGATGAAATTGATGGCTAGATGAGTGCACAAAATGCCAATATTTAGTTGCAAATGGCTAAGTGTTGCAAATTCCTTAGAGGATGGGGTATTTATAGAGAAACTTCAATTCTCTAGAGAATTCAATGGTTGAGATTTATCCAACAAAGTCAAGATGAAGGGCTAAGGTGTGTTGAGGACTCACAAGCCCTCACATTTTGACATGTGGAATGTGAGAGGGCTAAGGGTGAGATGATGTGTAGATAATGTGGAAGAGAGGTACATGATGTGGAGGAAGGACAAGTACCTTCCAAGTACCTTGATGTGACCTTTCAATGATCACATGGGAAGGGGCTTTGGAGAATAAGAGTAAGATTAAAATTCACAATGATTGGAAGAACATCTAGTGGATAAGACAAAGGTTCCCAAAAGGTGGGAATTTGACACACTTGATGTGACAAGTCAAAGATTCTAGAAGATGCATGGGGAAAAGGTGATTCTACTAGGAAGAGAATAAAATTAATTTAAAATTACATGGGAAGAGAGGAGCTAGGAAGGTGGAATAAAATGAATTAAAAAATTCAGCAGGGGGATGAGGGAGGATTGACCCGGGTACTAGTACATGTTTGTGACTAATCGATAATTAGAGGATAATTAGGGGTTAATGAGAGTTAAAAGCCAACAAGTTGGAGGATGTATGACACATCGCTAATGAAATTAAGAGATGGATTTAAGTTTAGATGAAAAAAGACATGTGAGGAATTAAATAAATGTAATATTTATTTAATTCATTTGATGAAAAGAGGATTAAGGAGAGTAAGGTATTTAATTATTAATTAAATACCTTAGGGATTTGGCAGAATTAAAAATATTAATTAAATAATAATAATATTACTTAATTAACTTAGATAATAGGATGTTTAGATGAAAAATGGTAAATTTGGATAAATTAAGTTTCCAAATTTGGATGTCTACAAGTCTTATCACCATTGAATCCATTAGTGAGCAACTTCACAGTCATATTGCAGATTAGTGTTCTACCATAGTAACTGTAATGGGAAATCTCACAGAACTGTTGAAATAGGTAAATGATGCCATATTGTAAAAATCTAAATGTGCTCATTATTAGATCTTGGTTGTATTTTCATTTTAATAAACGTATTCTAAAACCCTTGTTGAAATCTTATTTTCAAGTTGTAGCTCATCAAATTGGAGAGGTGAACATACACTCTTTACTTTCATCCGACCATGACCAGTGATATTTCTAGATAGGAAGTTACCATCCTTCTCATTCGAATCCTTCCAATCTTCTCTCAAGGGTTGTCCAGTTGGAGTGGGAGAGAAAAGTTGCTCTGAATCGGGCAATATATGCACCACAAATAATATAACTACATTTATTATATATTTTCATGTCTTTTCTCCCTTCAATTTTTGTAGCATTTGTATCTATCTTGGATTTGTCTTCCATGGAAACCAAGAGTGCAGTGAAGGATGTATTTCTTGGATATTTGTTTATGCAGCTGTATGTTGTTTGTAATTCCTTTGGTTATGCAATTGTTTTCTGTTTGCATATTCTTTTTTTCTCATGCAATACAATTTTTTTTTGAATATCTATGATATTTGAGCTTTATATGCATAAAGTTGTTTGTTGATTGTATTTTTTTTCATGTTAATCCAATAAAAAAAACATTTGAATATCTATGATATTTGAAGTTTATATGCATAAATTTGTGAGAATTAATTAAGTTAGATTTGATTTATAACTTGAATCATTGATTCACTCAAATAAATGACTAAACCATGACTAAATAAATGACTACTATGACTAAAATAAATGAATACAATGACCAAATATATAACTGCAATGACTAAATATATGACTACAATGGCTAAATATATGACTAACATGACTAAAATAATGATTAAATATATGACTAAAGTAATGACTAAATTAATGATTAAATATGTGACTAAATTAATGACTAAATATATGACTAAAGTAATAACTAAATAAATGACCACCATGACTAAATAAATGACCAGTTAACAACAATCGATGACTAGATTAATGACTAAATATATGACTGAATTAATGACTAAATATATGACTAAATAAATCACTACCATGACTAAATAAATGACCAGTTAACAACAATAAATGACTAAATTAATGACTAAATCAATGACCAAATTAATGACTAGATAAATGACTAAAATAGTTTAGTCATAAATTTGGTCGCGTTATAAATGACCGACAATAAAGCTACTAATGGTCATGCTTGACCAAAATTAGTCATTTATATGCAATTTTTAGTAAAGTTCTGACTAGTCATATATTGATTCGACCCCAGCCCACCTATTACATTGAGGAGAAATATATCTTGTCTTCAATTAATTGATTGACCCCTCAACACTCCTTGAGAGTCTTTTGTATCCTCACCCACATCCACTTTTGCTTCTTCCACCACCATGATCACTTCCATAACACCTACCACTTCATTTATCACCCTAAGCGTCGACCGGAGCTTCCAAATTCAGGACCAAGGATGTGGAGAATACAAGCTAAATATGACCTATTACATAACCAAGATGCCCAAGTCTCCCCAGGTCTATGGAAAACCTTGCTTTAGAATATAGGAAAAATAAATCTTCAGGGTTCCTCCAAATATAGTTTTCATTAAGTGGGGAAAAATGAGTCAAGAGGACACAGATGATATACTATCCTAGATTTATAAAGAACCACAAGATTTGACTCCCTTTCCAGTAGCAATATATGGAAAAGGATACAACATGATAAAAGAAAAAGGCTATGATGGAAAAATAAGCCTTGGAAAGGATAAGAATGGAAGGCGTGAGCCATTATTAGTTTCAGAAAGACCAAAACATATTGGGTTAGGGTTAGGTCCACGAGAATCTGGTAATCCAAGTAATAGTGTGCTTCCATGTGAGTTAGTGTATGCTTCAAACTGTGTTGAGACAACTGAGGACACCTCATCTAAAACTGACTCTCATGAATGGGAATTTGACTCTCATCGATCCTTAAGTGACTGATTCCTTGGAAAATTATTCCTTGAACTTGGTGAGCCTACATTTGAAGAACGATTCTGGAAAATGTTCAAGATTGATACAACACCAAATGATGCCAAGTCCATATCACATCCTATTCCCATTCATCCTAGCCTTGACGCACCTGTCCAGTCACCCCAAATTGATGACCATCACATAGAATCACTTGAACTATCACTTGCCACTATTGACCTTGACCTTGATGCTAGTCCCTTTATCCCTTACTTCGTTGGTGAGTATGAAACAAACAAAGGAGAATACTGGATAGAATCTGACATAGAACGAGATGATGACAACATCATTTTCAATATCTCGGTGTCCATTTACATGCTCTCCAAGTCATCTCCTCAATTTGCAATTGTTGATGATGGAATATCCTTAGTTTAACCTGACCTAATTGACTAGAACCAACAAGGCCCACCAGTAATGGACACTTTTCAAAATGATGAGGCTCTAGCAGAATTTCTAGGGTTATGTGAAGGCATTCCAAAGGGGGGTCACAAGCTGGATTTACCATTGACTTGGATTATGCTGCTTATTTTGGGGAGACTGCACCATCCTCTAGTCACAAAATTAAAAAGAAAAATAAAACAAAAAATGACACGTCTCTAGGTGAAAACTAAAAGGCACCTTCTAACTACAAAATAGTAAAAATAAAGGACGTATCCAAGGGTGAAAACCTCCTTGAGGTGCCCAAGGGTGGAGGATTGGATTTTCTCCCTGTAGATAGAGAAAAATAAGCAATGCTTGTTGAGGATACCATAGCAGTTAATATAGCTATTGTGAAGGACCCCAAAATGGTTCTCTTTGCGACATCATTGACAGAGACTGAACAACCATAATTTTAAAAGTTCTTCTCAGAATGCAAGATAAACTTTGCATGGTCTTACGCTAACATGTTGGGATTAGATCCTAAGTTAGTATTACATCACTTACTGTTATTGCTAGATGCAAAGCTAGTAAAACGAAAGCTAAGAAAAATGCACTGGCAAAGTTGCATTGTTGGTTGAGGCCAAACTCAAAAAATTGTTGGATGTAGGTTTTATAAGGTCAATTGACTATACAGAATAGATATCCAACATCATCCCTATCACCAAGTATACTAGACAGATTCGCGTATGCACAGACTTTTGAGACCTCAATAAAGCATGTCCTAAAGATGATTTTCCTTTGTCAAACATTGACATCATTGTGGACCTTACAGCTGGATATGAGATGTTGTCTCTTATGGATGGTTTTTCTGGTTATAATCAGATTCGTATTGCCCCTGAAGACCAACAAAAAATTTCTTCCACATTCCCTTGGGGTACATATTGTTGGACTGTAATGTCGTTTGGTCTTAAAAATGTAGGTGCTACATATCAAAGGGCAATGACAACAATATTCCATGACATGATGCACACGTTAATGGAGGACTATGTGGATGACCTTCTGGAAAATTCATTGACAAGAAAATACCATCTTTCAGTATTAGACAAATTTTTCAGGAGGTTGGAAGAGTATAAGGTCCGGTTGAACCCGAAAAAGTGTGTTTTTGGTGTAACATCAGGCAAGTTGTTGGGGTACATAGTCTCCCGTATGGGCATTGAAGTTGACCCTGCTAAAGTTAGAGCTATATTGGATATTCCTCCTCCTAAGGGAATCAATGACCTAAGAATGCTACAAGGCAGGCTTCAATCTATCAGACGGTTCATTGCTCAACTTGTAGATAAGTGCCAACCATTCCAATATCTTCTACGCAAAGGGATCCCATTTGTGTGGATAGATAAATGCCAAGAAGCATTCGACCAGATTAAATAGTACTTATTGTCACCTCCAGTCCTCATGCCTCCTATCCAAGGAAAACCATTAATTTTTTACATCTCTGCAACTACTTCAGTACTGGGGGCATTACTACCACATAATGACTGAAGAAAAAGAAAGAGCCATATATTATATTAGTCGAACATTGGTGGGGTATGAGCTAAATTACACACCCATTGAACGTGCTTGTTTGTTAGTTTATTTGTGGCCCAAAAATTAAGGCATTACATGTTAAACCATAAGACACACTTGGCAGCCAAGATCGATCCCTTGAAGTACCTCTTGAGTTGAGCAACATTGATAGGACGTTTAGAAAAATGGGTCACGGTCCTCAATGAATATGATATTCAATATGTGGAGCGAAAATCCATCAAAGGAAAAGTAATAGCAGACTAGCTCGCAGATGCACCAATACCAAATAATCATCCTCTTATAACAGACTTTCCAGATGAGTCCGTATTTCACGCAGAGCCCCAACAACCTTGGCAATTATACTTTGATGGATCTCATACAAATCATGGCTTAGGAGCAGGAATACTATTCATTACTCCACAAGGAGATTCCATCCCAAAGTCATTCTGCATCGCATTTTCGTGCACTAATAACATGGCAGAGTATGAAGCACTAATTATAGGACTCTGAATGGATGTCAAGTCAAAAATCAGGAATCTGCAGGTCTTCGGTGATTCTCAGTTAGTTATAAACCAAGTCAATGATGAGTATGAAACCAAAGATGAGAAGCTAATGCCTTATAAACGGATGGTTGATAGTTTTCTGACATATTTTCACAGGCTATTCTTTGAATTAATTCCAAGAACACAGAACAAGGTTGCTGACGCTATGGCAACAATTGGATCTTTGCTTGATATTCCCAACAATGTCCCACAATTTGAGTGTTTGGTTGAGCAGTTATTGGTTCCTGCTTATGATGTCCTCGAATCAGAAATGGTCTATGAGCTTGTTGGTTCCAGTTCCCCCTGGTATAAGGAAATTTTTGACTACGTTCATTCACAAATCCTTCCCCAAAACCTTTCTAATAACCAAAGAAAGTCCTTTATCCGCAGAGCTGCATGTTATACCATCATCAGTGACACCCTTTACCATCTTAGCTTCAACAATACCCTTCTCTGTTGTATCGACACTAATGAAGCAAAAATGACCTTACAGGAAGTGTATGAGGGTATATGTGGGTCACATTCAAGTGGCCCAACCTTAGCTAAAAAGATTACGAGACTTGGGCACTATTGGTCGACACTAGAAAAGGATGCACTGGAATTTGTAAGAACAAGTCGCCAATGTTAGATTCACAGTGATTTAATTCATGCTCCAGCACAAGAGTTGAGGCCGATCACTTCTTCTTGGCCTTTCACACAATGGTATTTGATCTCATGGGAAAGATTCACCCTACATCCTCTAATGGACACAAATTCATTATCACCTACACTGAGTATTTTACTAAGTGGATCGAAGCCATTCCACTCACTTACATTACCAACAAACAAATCTCCAAATTCATCCTCAATTATATCATTTGTCGGTAGGACATTCCTCAATCCATCATCACAGATAATGTTCATCCCTTGAAAAATTAGGAGGTCCGTGAACTATGTCAACGTTTCCATATCATCCACCACTTTTCAATGCCTTATTACCCACAAGGAAATAGTCAAGATGAGGCATCTAATAAAACCATTATCAAACTTCTCAAAAAGACCGTCAATGACGTTGGCCATGACTGACACATCCAACTCAAAACTACTTTTTGGGCATACCACATGAGCATCCGTACCCCCACCGGTGCCAGTCCTTTCGCCCTTGTCTTTGGAGCCGAAGCCATCTTTCCCATAGAGATCGAAATT
The DNA here is from genome assembly GCA_007258455.2 of Sequoia sempervirens. Lineage (NCBI taxonomy): Eukaryota > Viridiplantae > Streptophyta > Pinopsida > Cupressales > Cupressaceae > Sequoia > Sequoia sempervirens. The sequence goes on from VDFB02155544.1 coordinate 7,111, forward strand.
CCATATTTGTGAGTCTCCATGAAAGGCCTCATCACTGATGAAGAATACAAATAGTCAAGAATGCATGAGTTAGAAATGCTAGATGAATGCATACACAATGCATTGAATAATTTACAAGCATACCAAAATATTCTTTGCAAAATTTATAACAAAAGGATGATGACTCAGAAGTTTGATACATGCATCAGTTCTCAAGAATCAAGAATCAGATAGGAGAAGCCAAGAAAATTTGAGCCCAATTACCGGGGGTCCTGGCTGGCCAACATAGCATCTAGTTTAGTCTCCCAGGTCAATTAGCTAATCTTGATGGTGAGTAGTTGACAGAGCCAATCAATATTTTGCATTTGTGCAAATTCTATGCATAGCATGAGAAAGCGTGCTCGAAAACTAGTTAAAAATACAAAAAAAATTGAAAAATACGAAAAATTGTCACCTTGATGAAAACCTGGCAAACAGGCGTCCTGGTGACACTAAAAAAGAAAATGAAAAAAAAATGAATGAATAAAATGACAAAAATAAAGAGAAATAATTCGTCCAATAGTCAAAACCTAGTAAATAGGCACTTTAGATAAGTACCATGGTGAAAACCTGGCAAACAGGTGCCATGTGTAGTCAGTCATTGTTGTGCCATCTACTGCCACTCTATCTACCTTTGTCCCTAATAAACATACTCTTTTCTGACATTCGTCATAACACTTCACCTCAACATGATGACATTTCCATCCATGGCTGACAATGGTTGAAATCAAGTTTTGCATACTGTCCACTATCCATGTTAGTCATGCCTTTTCTTTCCATTCCATTTTTCCTGGCTCATTCTCAACTTGACTAGGGGAAAAAATTTATCATGAGACTGCAGTGGGTACTGCACGTGATCCTGAAAATCATAAAATGTCTTGAAAAAAGACCTAAAAATCATAAAATGTCCTAAAAAAGACCTAAAAATCATAAAATGTCCTTAAAAAAGACCTAAAAATGATAAAATGTCTTGAAAAAAAGACCTAAAAATCAAAAAACATCCTGAAGAAAACACAAAAATTCCAAAAAAATAGTCATGTCAGTCGACACAGTCACGTTAGTTCAATTGTTGATTAGTCTTTGTCATTGTTGAACTACGTTGTCTCTGCACATTTGCTATGTAGGCAAGGCTCATCTTCTGTTCTCCAGAAGATTAGGTCGGGCCCCATTAGGTTTGTCAAAATAAATTATGACTCAATCTTTGGTCAACAAGAAAAATTCACAGTCGTTGAACTGTTTCAGGCTCTTGCTGCATGATCGAGGCAAGGGCCATCTCAAGATGAGCTCCCGAGGGCTGGCACTTAGGCTGCAGGTCCATTAGGGTTCATTGCACAATTTTCACACACACATGAAATAGTCTTTAAATTTATCATGGTCTTTGTCAAAATTCAAATGAACAATCTACCTAAGCGAACTTCTACAATCTTTCAACGGCACCTACAATCATTTTTACATATCAAATCTGGCTAAACTTATGGCTAAACTAGACAACCAACAAATCTTTAAGCTACTCCTTTAGATGTCCTTCTCCTCATGGTGGTAGCCCGCTACTTGTTGTCTATTTCCTAGATGTTTCTAGGGTATCACAGCAAATATCTAGAATTTTAGATTCTGCAATATTCGATATGTTCTTGACATCGTATATTTATTTAGATGTGTCTTCCTCATAAATTTACATCTTATCACCATCATTCGGATGTGTCCTTCCCCAATCTTGACACTTCATGTCAACTTCTTGTATTTCTGATATCAGATGCTATTTTGATGCGTCCTTCCTAAATTCACACAGATATCAACAACGTCGGATGTTTCCCTTCTCAAACTGTATTAATTTAACATCTGAGATTTCCACATCATTTGGGATGTGGTCCTTCTAAACTGAGATCAATTTATCTCCATTATTATCATCTGTGATGCATTCTTCCAACTGGATCAATTCAAGAGCCCTGACACGCCTTAGCCTTGGATGTCCCTTCCCGAATTTGGTATCACTCTAGCATTGACATCATTTAGAATGTGGCCTTTCTGAATCTGACATCTCGACATTGTTTAGGATGTGTCCTTCTTAAACTCGACACTAATCTGGCATCTTGACATCATCAAATCTGGCACTTTGACACCAAGACATTCAACATCTTTAAAAAAATTGACATTTTGATATCCAGACACTTGGCAAGCACTTGGTATTTAATTTTATGATGTTTATTGTGTATTTTGATAGTCATGTTACTAGTTCCTCGAGGATGTCCTAACAATAGGATTTAGAGGAGCAACAAAGTTTCATGATTTGTCTTGCTTGTCTTCATTGTTTGTGGTTGGTTATGACAAAACGACTAGGGAAAATACACTTTTAGTATGAGTCATGATCATCCTTGTCTGTGATTTTTTTATGTCAAGTGATGGTATGACCTTACACACCTTGGTTTACATCATATCATGGTGTTTGTTGGCTGTCACAATAATCTGCCCAATGATGATTAAGAGCAACAATTGGTAGTCCTATGGAAATGTGTTGAAGGATTTTCATCTTACTAACATCCATCTCCTTCTCTCTGGTTGTCTCATCTTTCTTTTGTCTCTTGATAATATCCTGTGGCATACAAAAATACATTCGCATACATAATCATATAGACATTGCATTAGATTAGACATTTGCATTAGATTAGATCCAAATCATAAAATAACCCAATAACATACATAGATTTTCATAGCACATTATGGCATGCCATCATGCAAATCACATGTCATATAATCCATATACAATATTGTCATCCATTAGTGCATCCATAATCATGGGTAGGAAATGAAAACAAATAAAAACATAAATATTATCATCATCAATATCATCCATGGTATCATCGGAGCATATAATCATAAATAGAACATAGTATTTCATGATAAATAAATAGATGGAATAGACATACATATAACATCATCATAGGAATCATAAAATGCATCAAATAAGCATCACATAAGTATTATAGTTGCATAATCACAACATGTCATCTAAATCATCATCATCATCACATAACACATAACACATCATCACATAACATAAAGCAAATGGACCACATTGAAACTGCATCACATATATATATATGTATAATCTCAAAAATCAATGTCACAGGATAGAGTCAAAGAGATATCCCAAAAATGGAGCTCGCAGGCTCAATAGTCAATAATGCCATAATACATGAAATATCAAATAAAATGTCTCAGGAGGTACTCTCCTCATCTCCTCGAGGAGAAGATCTGGGGGATCAGTGCTCTGTCAAGGGAATCAAGGCCATCATGGTCACCGTCACTTGTTCCTGAGTGGCTGAGGCATCTATCACTATATCCTCTATTTGAGCTGTCTGAGCTGTATCTGTAACCTGAGTAACTGAGGTGTCTGTCACTAGCGACTGCCTCTACATTGACCTCTACCCTAATCCATTAGACCACTAGTTGTGGCTCAAATGATGACTTGAGGCATGCCTGTGTGAGTGGTGGGACCTATGCCTTGATGTATGCCCTAAGGAGGTAGACCCTCCTGTACTAGTGTGGATCCTATTGCTACTCCCACTCCTTGATCTGTGGCCACTACCTGTCCTCATCTATGAGCACGATAGTGTAGGATCTCGTTGCTCAAGAGGTAATGCCTGCTCATAGAGGGTCCTATACTGGCCATACCAAGTGCTCACCCTGGAAAACTCACGGGCCATATATTCTTAAGGCCCCGTGCATAGCTCTGCAAACTCTACACACCAATGTGCTGCCTCCTGCCTCCGGATCTTGGCCTGATCCCGCTCGACCCTCGCTAGCTCAAGCTCAGCCTATAAATCCCTAACCTGTGCAGTGCTCTTGTTAAGTCTACTTTCAAGGTTGGCAACCTGTTGATCTATGGTGGCATCTGCTGGCAGTACCGACTTTGTCAGCATCCCATTATCTCCCTCCACCATACTCCATTGCAGTAGGCACTCTGCCATCCTCTTCTTCATCACCCTCAGAGGACTCCATTTCTTCTCCTTCGTGCACTACTTTATCAATTGGCATATGCTGGTACTCTAGGTGCTCATGATAGTCATCTACTTCATCCCCCAATTCCCTTGTCACTTCCTCTTCTTGTCTCTCTAACTCCTCAGATATCCGCATTGTAGCCTTCATTTCTGGTGGTTTAGTCAGAGGAGTTGAGGTAGGAATGTTGGCAAGAATCTATGCTAGGGTAGCTTGAATAGCTAGGTTCATCAACAGTCCTGATAGCTCTATAGGAACATTCTGCATATGTCGGGAGAATTCCTTTAGAAGTGAGAGTGCGGGAATTGGTATTGTTGTTGCTGCTAATGGGAGAGATGTAATCAAAGACATGGAAGTGGAAGAGAGCAGAGAGGTGGTGGCAGAGGAAGAATCTATTTTCATTACTTGTGAAACAGGCAGAGTGGAAGCAAAGTGGACTGATATATCCATTGTAGGCGGAGAGGTAGCAACCATTGCCTGAGAAGTAGGCAATAGGGAAGTTGTAGCAGTAGTGGAGGTAGTAGGTGGAGACCTTGGCTACTTGGCCTCCATTTCTTCTCCCTCATGGAGTGGGTCTTCCTTGATGGTATCAAGACCTTGATAGTCTCTTTTGGCCTTGGAGGATTCACCTCCCAAGCTTTCCCTGAACACACCTGGGGCCTAGACCGGCCAAACTACCCTTCCTTTTCAATATGACTAGTGGGGACTGAGAAAGCCTTCCATAGCAAGAGGTTGGTCCCCTTGTCAAGCTTCTACTTGTATGCTCTTCTTCTAAGATCCTTCAGGTTAAGCAACTCCTTGTCGCTTCAATCGGGCTTCCCATCAATCCATTCCCTTGTCCTAATGTTGATCGAAGATTGAGGAATTATTGAGGATCAACCCTCTGTCTGTTCTAATCAATCAAAGGGTAATTAGACAATAGCACTTGTGAATGGTATCGGATCAACCATTGTATTCTTCCCTCTATCTTAGTCTAGGCACCTGGAACAATTTGATCTCACAAAGTATGCAAATATCCGGGATAGAGTGCCCATCCAAACTCTTTATCATCTTTGAAATTAGCCAAAGTCCCTGGAGAACTTATGTAAATATATCTTGTGTCCACCAACTTGAGTTTACTATAAGGGTCCATCCATCGTGGAAGTGGAGTTGCAATGCAGGTCTACTGTTCTTTCTCCAATTGTCATGACATTGAGATGTGTGGTCAGATAGCCCCTGACAAAAGAGAGGGATGGGGATCCCACCTTTATGTTTTCTCTGCTAGGAGGCATAAAGCCATCATAGCCATGCAGAAAACAATATTATTCATGGTTTGGATATCTTAGGTAGTTTGTATGGTTCTTTCCTAAAATCTTTCACCAAATGTAGGCTAACTTGAAACGAATAAACAAGAAGGAAAATAGCTTGAGGAAAGCATTGGCACTGTGGGAGACCCTTCTCTCAAAGTCACCGCCAAACAATCTATTGATGTGGCCTATGAAGGTGTCATTAACTCTGCAATAATCCCTCTTGAAGTTTCTATATTGCAATTGAGGGTACCTATCATAAACCTTAGTTCTCTGCCTAGTTCTATGTCTGGAGCCCTGAACAGACCTCTGTATTGTGTTTTATCAGCCAACAGGTAGACAAGATATGAGGTCATATAAAACCTTGATGTCTTCTTTACAACTACAAATTGTTCATGCAGGCAATTGTTGACGATTCCTGGCCAATAGAACTTGACTTTGCTCATGAGGATCTCTTCCACGAAGTAGAACATCCAATCTTGGAAATAAACTATAATGGGGAGGCCCATAACCCTACTCAATAAAGTTACCAAATCATGGTAATATTAATAGAAATCACTACGGTAGAGTTCCTGGGGAACTTTTGCTGCACTACCCCTCTTCTTTTTCAACCAATATTGATTGATAATCCTTTTGCACCTGTGTGGATCTACATCCCATGTTTCCTTGGCATTATTTATGGTGGCTTCCTCCATTTCCCCATAGGTAGGGATGTGGAAAACTCTCTCTATTGACTTGGATAATAGATCAACCAATATGTTTCTGTCTCTATCCACTATGGTTTTGGTTTCCTCTTGATAGGCCTCTCTGTAGGTCATCACCAGCTTAGGGGAAACGAGAGTGGGAGGGAAGCCTGCAGCCTTAGCTAATCCACTGCTTCTGATTTTTCTTGCACTTTCAATGGCAGGGCTGATTCAGACTCTCTGCTTGAATTCATTGATGTCTACTTGTCCGATGTTTGTGTGAGAGATCTCCTTCCATGTTGTGGTGACTCTAGAGTTCTTAGTTTCCCATTAGAACTTATACTTCATCTTATCCTTATTGTCTTTTCCTTGGGGTGCCTTAGCTATTTTCTTTCCTTTGTCCTTCTTTGTGGCTGCTCCCTAAGGTCTTGCATCAGATTCCATAAATCCTATGGGCAAGAAAGAGGTCAGCACATTCAAGCATGAAAACACGGGAAAATTAGCCAAAATCCTAAAAACGATGTTAGATTGGATAAATCATCTTTCAAGAATCCTAACATATCTTCCACTTTGGCATTAGCATTTTGTAGGAGGGAGTTTCAACAATTCGAGTCCCGGGGGTCAGAATTCCTTGAGCTAATGGCAGTTTGGGGAAGATGCAGGAGGGACAACAATCAGGGCACAACAGCTTGCTTGTACCGACCCGCCTTCAAATTTGGGTAGTTTATGGTGTCCATTAGGGAGGTTGCCCTATTTTGGCATGTGGGTCAAAGTCAGCTTGAAGATTTAAGGGCATTAAGGCCATCCTTTTGGCAATCAGAGTCAAGAGGAGTCTTGGCTGTTTGGAGTCTACCGTTGGGAACGGCTCTGGTAAAATGACATTCCGAGGGTGAAGTTTTGGCGGGTAGGACTTGCGGCTCTAAATGCGGTCAACACAATCTCTTATCACTCCTGCATTTTGGGTCCGAGAAGGATGGACATTAGGTGATTGCCGCTTGAGACCACAAAAGTCCACATCATTCTAAATGGAAGCAACAAATCATCGATCGAATGCAAAGTGCAGATGAGGTCGCCGAGGCGACTTCCATCACTTGAAAGCCAATGACAAGGTGAGGTCGGTCGGCAGTAAGAAGGACAGAGAGAATTTTCCATTCTGAGTGGCGTAGCTGATAGGATAGAGTCCGCAGATAGAGGTTGTCTGCTGGGATGACCTACTGGAAGTTAACTGTTTCACAATTCTTTTTGTATCTGTGAAACTATGGGAGAGAGCGAACTCAAGGTTAGAACATCACAGAGTGTAGTTTTCTTTTATTAATGTGACCAGATGGAGTCCCCTGGAAGATAGTGACCGCTGTGAGGGGTCTTCACGACCGCTTAGCCGTTGAAATTTCACCGGCGATCCCGGCGTGCTCACAATGACGGCGTTCAACTGCGATCTGACGCTAAGGGCCATTATGATAGCGGTTCACCTGCGGGCCCGGCATCTAAGTCCATGGCTGTATTTGATATATATCGGCATAAGATTTCGTGAGAGTGAGCTCATGGAAACTTGGAAGGTGGGATTTGGCCACCAAGGCCGGGCTAGAAAGCCATCTGCAGACACGTGCTATGAGCGGCTCTGGATACCTCCCAGTATCAACCTCGAGTGGCTCATGGACCTTTCAGATGAAATTTTGCTAAGTTAAGGCAACAAGGAGATGGGAGCTTCCTGCGATGGCAGATCCAAAGGGGTCATTGGCCGTCTTCAAGTTTAACTTCATTTTCAAGTGCTAGCGACGACGATGGGAGCGTCTGGGCCTATAGAGCGTGAATGCTCTAGTTGAAGAACAACACTGGGAAGTCATTGTTCTATGGTTAGATAATGATTGATTTGTGAAGTTTGCTAAGATTTTATCGCATGGGTTTTGTGCACCCTAGTCTCGTCTACTTAGTTGATGAGTTTTTTCCTTTCAAATTTATTATTTTTGCAAGAAATTGAGGAAAAACATGAAGCAGGGCGGCAAACTCACCTTGAGAATCTGATGTAGGAGGTGAAAGATCACAAGAAAACAAATTTGAATCTTCTAGGGAACTTGTTGGGCTCAAAGGTGGTGTTGGTAGAAGGCTGTGACTCATTCTGACATCTCTCTGAGTGACTAACAGGGGAAAATGACATATGTAGTTTTCCTATTTATAGAAAATGAGGCATTAAATGTTGGAAATAAATGCTCGTACGACAGACGCTGGGTTGCTGGGAAGCAATTTAAAAAATGGTCACGAGAGCATTGGGATTCGACGGTTGGGCAACAATCGGCTGATGGATGTTTGGTAGTTTGGCAATAAACGAATGATGTCGAAGGCATCAGGTCCTGGCAGGCGGAAAGTCGATAGGGCATGGCCATTGGGAATGGCTACGAGGCAATGGAAAGCCGTGAGGGGTGGCTCGACAGAGTGGACCTGATGGGCTTCATGGATTCCAACTTTAAAACACCAAGGCAAACAACCAATGGGGTCCGAAAAAGACTTAGAACTTTGAAAATTTGAGGGGGGGGAAAAAGCATGGTCAACTCGAGATGACTTCCCTAAAGCTCACTGGCGATTTTGAACACCAAACAGGGGGCACACAAAATGAGATGACAACAAAAGCGACTTGGTGAGGTGAATGAAAGAGAAGGTCCCTGTTCCGAATGGGGCGTGTTTGCTGGAGGCACAACAAATGGAAACTTTGTTGGAGAATGCTCCCGAGCGTTCTAAGGGTAAATGCTCATTCATAACCCAAAATCTCTAGTTTTGCAGACCAGGGCTTAGCATCCAAAAGTGAACTAAGAGAATGGGATCCTTAACTGAGTCATCCTATGAAACATCTCAGAAGTGTGTGTTTAGTGAGTTCATTCCATTCCCTTAGAAACTATGGCAAGTGGGAGCTAATATGACCGAGCAAGCTGCATGAATCATCCAACCCCAAAAGTAACCTGTACATTGCACCGTTGCCAGTCAAGCGTCCATAGCCCAGGTGGAGTTATTGCTGTGACCCCACGAATATTGCTCTACTGCCAGCCGGGCGTCCATAGCCCTGATAGAATTATCCGCACACCCATATAGTTTCCTAATTTCATTATTTTCTTTTATTTTCTTTCTTTTGATACTTCTTTTAACACTTTCTTCTTTTGTTCAACAGTGTAAGCATTGAAGCCTACTATGGGTTTGGGAACCATAGTGGTCACTGGAGTGGACTTGAGATTTTTCACTTACTAAGTCATCATAACAGTCGTTATACAACTCTTTGGAAACCATTAATATGCATGTTGTGTTGGATATAAGATGAACGTGGAAGGAAGATTCATCCAAGGGTCGGGTTCTAAGTCAAAGTTCAAATGAGGAAACCATTCCATGGTAGCTATTAGAGACCAATGGTTGAGAGTGAATATTTAGCCAAAGAACACTAAGAGCAGGAAGCAAAGTGAACTATTTGTTGAACGAGCACGACCACCACCGTAGAGACGAAGGACACCCTCATCAAAACAAAACAGCCAGGAAACAAGCAAAAATGAAGCGAAGCAATGTGAAGCAGTGAGGCAAGACAATGTAGAGAAAAAACAACCTAAACTAGCCTATGTACAAGTATTTACAAAATAGCTCCAAAGGAGCTTAGGCTTGGAAGTAATGCTTTAGGTGTTTCCTGTTGACAAGAAATTAGACATCTTCACCTATCAGAGTTTTTATAGAGAACACATTGTCTCCAAGGATTTCAACTATCTGTAAGTGGCCAAGCCAGAGCTTGTCGAATTTTTTATGTCCCCCTTTCTTCTCATGGGCCTTGTCCCAGCATAGGACTAAATCAGAAATCCTAAAGGCTTTTATTTTTTCTTGGCGGTCGAATCATCTCTTGACTATGCCCTGATGTTTGGAAAAAAATTCTATAGCACAGTCACACACTTCTAAGTGTAACAACTCAACCAAGCAAGCTTCTTTATGATCTCCTTCTTCGTAAAAGTTATTGAGGAATCGAAGGGTGGGGATTTTCAGGTGGATGGGGAATATAGGCTCTAAGCCGTAGAAGAGGTGGAATGGGGAATCACTGAGGGCAGCTCAGGAGATAAAGGCATTTTCCCAAAGGAAAACAGAGCTGGTGTGTCGCCTTTGATCTCATCAAGCAATTTTATCACAAAGATCAAGTTTTCATTGTGATCATGAAGCGCATTCTCGAGGATAGTGAAGCTGGAAAAAAATTGGCAATATTCCATAATCAAAGGCCCAACTAGCAAACTTGTGCAAGGTAAATGCAGGGCCATTATCACACACCAATGCATAAAGGCAACCAAATCGATTTAAAATGAAACTTTCAAGAAAATTTGTAACTACCTTAGGGGTGCATTGCCTACATGCAATGGCTTCTGTCGATCTAGTGTAATAATCAAAAGCAGTTATAATGTACCTATGTCCTACAAATGACGGTGGGCTTACTGGACCAATGAAGTTGAGACCCCATTGTGTGAACGGTCTCACTTCCAAAATTGGCCGCAATGGGACAACAACGTTCTTCTCTCTAGTTGTGGCAGTTTGGCATATGTGGCACGTGCAAACATGGTTGTGAGCATATTTGAAGATGGTCGACCAAAAATTTCCTGCTCATAAGATTTGATGAGCGGTCGAAGGGACAGATCCATGACCAGTGCCAAAATTGTTATGAAATTCTTTCAAGACCCGGTCAACTTCTTCTTTGCCAAGGCATTTGAAATAGACACTTTCATTATTCCTCTTGTAGAGTATGGATCCTTGTAGCATGTAGCTACTGCTTTTCAAATGGAGAGCACATTTATAGACTCCTTGCAAGCTAGGTGGGCACTTATGGTTCAACAAATAGTAAATGATGTCGTCGTACCATTCCCCTGGGGAAACATCCTCGAGCTGGTACTATTGTACTGAGTTTAGGTCTTGCCTTTGCTGCTATCTCTGCTATTGTTCAGGTGAGTTCCTGTCCTCTTACCAACTTGTTTGGTTGAATTTCCATATTGTATTCTTGTAGCAGTGTAACCCACTTGGCTCTTCGTTCCCCCGGTTCATTTTGCATGAGCAATATCTTCACCGTTGGGTTAGGAACAATAGCGACCACCTAATTGCACAAGATGTAATGCCTAAAATTCTTCAGTCCTCTAACAAGGGCATATGCTTGATTTTCCACATTGTGATACCGTAACTCAACATCTTTTAAAGGGGCACTCATGAAGGAAATTGGGTGCTTATTTCTGTCATTATCCTTTTGAGTCAGGATGCTAGCATATGAATGATCTGAAGCGAAAGAGTAAATGTAAAAGGGCTTCAGGTAGTCTGGGATAACTAGAACAGGTGCTTCAGGAATTGCTTTCTTAATTTCTTCAAAGGCTTGCTTTTCTTTTGGGGTCCACTCGATCTTAGCATCTTGTTTCAACATAGCGTTAAGTGGCTTGACCATCTCAGCAAGGCCTGTGATGAATTTTCTGACGAAATTTATCTTTCCAAAGAAATATTTCAGTTCCTTCTTGCTGCCTGGAAGTGGGATTTTCAGCAAGGATTGAATGTGCTTGAAATTTGGAGATGCCTCATTCCAAAATAACATGTCCAAGCAATTTCCCTTCAGTGACTCCAAAGATGCACTTCTTTGGGTTAAGGGAAACTCCAAACTCTCGACACCTTTGGAAGACTTTACACAAA
>VDFB02155545.1:0-12892 GCA_007258455.2 Sequoia sempervirens
TGGATCATAGAGTGTGGACTGAAACATTGATGCAAACAAAACTTACATAGTTTAATCCAGAAAAAAAACATACTTTTAGGGATAGTTATGTCAACTCCACTGAAATTATGTCACAATATAGTACAAGGAGAGGAAGTAACATCAAAAAGTTCCTCTAAGAAGTACTTACAACTAAAATATGGCATACAAAAACAAGGCATACTCACATGAACATAGACAAGGTTGTGAATGTAAAAATAAGGAAAACTCAACAAACCTCTCATGAAACTATTGTAAAGGGTCGTTAAAAATAAGGTGCAGACATAAATTTAGACAAAATTGCGATTGCAAATACAACACATACATAAAAAAAACTCTATGATACTTTATAAGCAGTGCGACTATAATAAAGGATAAATATGATATGCAAAATCAAATCATCCCACTATAGCGTGTCTCACATTTTTGCAAATTAGGACACTCAAAATCGATATTCTTTATCATTTTTCAATGTGTTTCAATTATAGAGAACAATTAGTGTAGAATTTAAGGATGATGTAAACTACTAAATTATAAAAAAAATTACATAGAGTTTCAATTTATTTTTTAAATCATTTCTACCATTTCTTTAATTTTTTGTTTATATATGTTTTTATTTTTCTATAATTTTTTATTCAATGACATTATTTCATAATGCATAACTTTTACTATAACTAGCAATCACACATTGTTGTGCAATGGGTACGCTAAAGAGGTGTGGAAGGTAAATTAAGGGAAATTTTGGTCTATTTTTTGCATACATTTGACTAGTACATGGGGTCAATTGTTAGGAAATTTAGAAAATTATGTTGTTTGTGCAACAAAGGTCTCAATGGAGAAGTGAAAGCTTCAAACAAACTATGCATCCACTTACAAGGATCCAAACACAATTAAAACACCTCTGAATCATGAAAATAATCATAATCCATTATCAATAGTCTCATGTTATGTTTGCAACAGGGAGAGAGGGAGAGAAAAAGATGGAGAGAGAGGGGGAAAGAGAGAGAGAGAGAGAGAGAGAGAGAGAGAGAGAGAGAGAGAGAGAGATAGAGATAGAGATAGATATAGAGATGGAGATGGAGATGGAGATGGAGATGGAGATGGAGATGGAGAGGGAGAGGGAGAGGGATTTGAAGTACAAGGAGATAGAGATAGATACATAAACGGAGATGATGAAGGAGAAGGAGAGGGATATGAATGAGAGGGAGATATAAAGAGAGGGAGGAGAGAGTCATAGAAAAAGATGGAAGAGAGAAATATATAGAAAGGGAGAGAATGAGAGAGGAAGAGATATAAAGATAAAGATAGATATATAAAGTGGTATAGAGAGAGAGGGAGAGCTATAGGGGTAGAGAGATTGAGAAATAATGAGATGGGGATAGAGAGGCAAAGAGATATAGATATAGAGGTTTAGGAGATATAGATATAGAGGTCTAGGAAGAGGGAGAGGGAGAGAGATGGAGAGATATGGATAGATAGAGAGAGGTAGACAGAGATATGGTAGATAGAGAGAGGTAGACATGTCTATAGATAGAGGGGGAGTGTAACATGGAAACCATTCACTGAAGTAAATTTTTCCTAAGTTTTCACTATAAGTCAATATTCTATGATGCCATGACATAGTAATAAAAAAAATTATTTACATAATGTAAATTACATGCACATTTGAGATAACACTATTTCCAAAACTTTCATTGCATTCCAATGTAATTTCAAAAATATTTCCATAACATAGATATCATTTTGAATGAACTCAAGTTTATCATTCATGATTACATCCTTCCATATAAATGGGTACATGATACATACATAGCTCTTCTGAGATCCATCTAGCAATAGATATTCAAGCTGGTCCTGATGCCGCCACAATGTTGCATACCTTCTGGATGTCCTCGCTCTTTGGTGCATACACTCTAGTTGTCCCTAATGCTAGTGCAAACATACCAAAACCTTGGTCACCAACTAATGAGGAGAAGCAACACTCAAGAGCTTTTCTTCCAACCACAAACTCACATGGGGTCCCCCACACATCTATCATTCGATAGATGGCCCTACCCTTCGACAAAGAGATTGGTTGGTAAACCCCATAATAATAGCCTATCTGAGCTTAAAGTGTTGTGTCCTACATGTCTGGAACTTGTAAACCCACAATCTACGACTAGCATGCAAATAAATGGACCATGGTGAATTGACAGTGTAAACAATGGCAACTTACACTACTTCGGCCAAAGTATTCTCACCTAGTACTTCGAGTGATAGTCTCCCTATTCACACACACTTCTATAGCTCAGTTTGGATTATGAACATTTATATACTATGCTTAGGTATTTTCCACCCTTAGGTAATCCCTAACGTCAGAAATAACGTATTCCCCTTTTCCCAAAATGCTATGGTATTTCTACCAATAAAGCATAAGCATAAGTTATTTTCACCTTTCAATGTACATTCTACTTCTTAGGTATAAATTACAAGCTTTTCTAGTTTACACAATAACTTCACATAAACATCTTTCCAAACTATTCCCTTCATTCGACTGAAAACCTAGTCCTATGAATATCTTAATAATCTGAAACATAGGTACATAAGCTTCCTTTATTCATAGATTAAATATTCATAAATAACTGACTCCAATCAGTAATATATCCTATTAATGAGTGGTTCTCGTCAAGATAATAGCCACGTCAATGATTGACCTCAATCAAAGAATAATCATAGCAATAGATGATTTCATTTGAGAGTGTAATCCCCTTAGTAAAAAGAGTTATTCAAAGTAGAATCTTGTCAACAATGTGACTTCTTTTCAAGAGTATAAAGCAACTAGCCAAGTAGCCACTTTAACTCAATAAGTAATCCCTCCTATAGTTCTAAGAATATAGTATTACATAACTTAAGTGATCAGCTTAATCACATAGGTGAGTTTCAACCTAAGTATACCACAATCCCTGATATAATCAATAATCAACAATCAGTGTAATCAAGTAGGTTAACTGAAACATATGTGTTCCAACAATAACAACAGACAACCCATCCAAGCAAGTTATTCTTAACCTACTGGTTCCAATGGTAATCAAGTAAATAATTTGGCCTAATAGGCTAATCTTAACCTAGGTTTCAATATACTTCTCAACCCAAATAGGTTACTCCCAACCTAGGGTTTCATTCAATAATAAGGTAATGATCAAGTGATCACAAATATAGAATAGAAAAATGACATCTTATCCTATCATAGTTCATACTATGTCTTATTGATACTCTGCTAAACCTTATTATTTCTAAGGTCTCCTAGCATCATAAGCTATCTAATACAATCAAATAACTTTGTAGTGAATAACCCTTAAGCTATCCTTGTTTAATCATTCCTAATATATTATACTAATGATAAACATTCCCTCCTATTACGGAGTAAATACAAGAAATTTCACAGAAAAGCATAAACAACTTATTTTTCCTTTCCAAAGAAAATGCTATAAATTCTTAATGCAAGTATTCTCATGCAGCCCAAACAAAGCATACAATAACTCAATATTTCATAAACAAAGATAAATAAGAGAAACTAGATCCTCATGCCTGTATACGCTTAATCCAATTGTCTGAACTATTGCACAGCTTTCCATCAGCAACACACTAGCTTCACTTAACTCTCCCAAATAAATTTGTCACTATAACTTCACTCTCAAGATGGTAATATGCACTCTAAAAGTATTTCTCACACTATAACTCTCAACTCACAGAATAAATAGCTCTCAGACTAAAATGCAACAAAATAAGTTTACAAAGGGATGTGTTTAAATGAGACTATCGACCCCTCCTTATATACTAAAACATGAGACAAATTCTCCTATCATTCTTCTAACCTATTTGAAACCTTAAAGCATGTGTATTGACTCAACTATCTTGATATTAAGGTGGCAGAATTCTATTCCCATACTCAGCTAAACATTGCAACAGATCAACCTCTATTATGGCTAGTTATGGCTTGACCGATTCACTTTGCATGTGTTTAAAATATAGCAAATTGATTCTTGCAAAATCCTCTTCTATTTGGTTTACGCAACTCATATAATGGCGCAACCATTCCATCGTTTACCTATTCTCATGTTGCAATTAAGAGAATGGAAACAACTCACTACATTGACCTGGTCACTGCTCAACACACAACACTTTGCAACATAATTCGACTTACATCATATTGCCATCCATGTGATATAACACATAGCTAGTGAGTTGTATTTTGCATATCGTTGTCTTTGTCAACTCTTATTCTTTATGCATTGTATCTACTATCCCACGCCCACATTACTGATTCCTACGCTGCCAAAGTTACATTTTACACAGTATAGTTTATAATTCATGCGCCGCTATATCTTGTGCTACCATACATATTATGTTACTCTTTAACTTTGTTTAATGAGTTCTATGTTTCAATTGGAGAACACAACCTCTCAATGGTTCGAGCTATCCTTTAGCTATGCCAATGTCCTTTCTTAAGGATAGTGTTACATCATACTTCATCGCTTTATATAAAATCATTCAATGATGAGTAATTTGTTGTTTAATAACTCTAAAATGTATTTCCATAGTATCGACTATGGTTCACTATCCATATCGACCATATTGTTGCACAATACATAGCTTGTAAATCGATCTTTACTCTTTGCCATAGCTTGTAAATCGATCTTTACTCTTTGCCAATATACATTATATTCGGCCTTTATAGTGCTTGTATATGTTGTATACAATCGACCTATGTTCACGTAATAAATCAACCTCTAACATATGCTTGACTAAGTCTCAATTCACTATGTGTTTTCTAAACTCTATTCCAACATATTTCCTTTCCTTCATATACGCAGCATATTGTAAATGCATTGTTGGCTAATGAAAAGTTCTCTTATCCATTCGTAGTCTTCTATAACTTGGATTTTATTAAGCCAAACTCTCTTTTATGGTTGTGCTAGATAATTAGTATAAGCCAAACAATATCATGGGTTATGTCATTCTATGTGCCCCATGCATTATCTTAAACATTAGCATTTATAAAATGCTATTAATAGAAATATATATATATATATATATATATATATATATATATATATATATATATATATATATATATATATATATATATATATATATATCATATTGCATCTCCCTATATATAATATATACATACATATTATTATATATTATTTTATTCTCAAAACATGTTGTATTCTTTATTGTATAAATATTCTTGTAAATACAATTCCTTATTACTACCTTTATATATATATATATATATATATATATATATATGTATATATATATATATATATGTTTATACATGTTTGTTATCGCACACATGGTATCATGATAACCTTACATATAAATATATTTTTAAGGTATAACTCATATCATATATGTATGTATGTATGTATTATCCAATACATGCATACATACATATATATACTAATATATTAACATTATCTGGGTGATCCCACAATAGTGGTTTACAATTTTGGCCAAACCGACACTAAATTATTATTTTTAACTAAATCTTCACATTTGGGCACCTATAGCGGATAAACCGTGAGGAATTTAAAAATGATGCAAACTACAGTCTCATCACATTTTGTCTGTAGATTTTAAAAATATTTTTTTCAAAATTTTTGGAATTAGATTGCACTTCTTTTTCCATCTCCCATCAAAACTAGTTTTTTTCATAAAACAACATTTTAAAAAAAAGTGATGCACACTTATAACGATAATTTTTTCCATGAAGGATAAAATTCTAATTATTTTGAATTTAGATTTGTAACTCTGGATATCTAGTGCTTCCACTTGGTTAGTTTTTTATTGAATATTTTTTCTTTAATCAAGTTTCAAGTCAAACCAATTACAATTCAAACATAGCACAAGCGATAACATGTAACTTTTTTGTATATATTGAAATTCATTTTTTTTGTTGGATCAAGGACTTCAATATCTGGTGCACTCATATTTTTCAAAAAATTGATAATTTGCTATTTTTCCACATGTGCAAAACAAAGACCTTCATTTTCAATGAAAAACCTATGTTTAATAAAATGAAAAACAAATACATAATAAAACCAAAACATATTAAAATCATATTTGTTGGATAGCTTGTTTCGAGGACTACTTGATTCCAGTTGGGTTTGTGAAGACTCCTCTATTTTCATCCTCAACCCGAGCTTTGAAGCGTAAAAATTTAGGTTTTCAAAGTGCCTGAGGGGGAGAATGAGGGAAAACACATCATACTAGGATGACTTATGAGTTTTCCCCAAACTATGACTAGAATCAACCATTCTATTGTGAGTGTGTGTGAGCTCAGATAGGTATAATTAAGGCTTATCCGACCAATCACTTCTCCTAAGTGATACTTCCCCTCAACCTGGAGGATTGAACCTGTCCTTGCAACCAACTCAGTACATTTGCAATGGTAGTTAGACGTTCACAATAAATCCTTATGCATCTTAAAATTTAGCATATTCATATAGCAATATATTCTCTTCATCAATGTTAACATAACTACTATTTCTAAGCATTTATCAACACTTTTACATAATACCTATTTCAGTATTCCATGCATTTAGCAAACATATCAAAATCATGACTGCATTTACCATCCTATTTACCCGTGAAGGTAAAAGTAAATCAGTAACAACAAGACAGGGTGTAACATACTTCCCCCCTGTGAATCATCGTCCCTGATGATTTAAAGCACTTTAACAAACAGATAAATTCAAATAAAGGTTTATACTTACCTTTTCCAATTCATGTAAGAATTATAAAATAATGTTCCCTCACAGCATCACTACTTGCAATCTTGTCCTTCCTAGGCCATGCATCGAGTGTCCTTGCTAATGCATAGGGAGAACTTGTGTGTCTTACACATACTTTCTCTCTCCAAGATTTTTATCATATTACCTCGTATGTACATCCTAAGTACAATAGTAACTATATACCATATGACACCTATGTCCTAGTGACTGGAAAACACATTCTCATTGGCTAATGTCCCTTCCTCTTCTTTGGTATTTACACCTTGGAAAACTCAAAAGCTGAGACCGTCCATCACCTAATTATCTATTTTCCTTAATCATAAAAGTAATGTTCTTGACCATTGTCCAACTTAAGCATAATATTGCTCTTAGATACCTGTCAATTCTAATCATAACAATATTGCTTCATATTTCAAGCGTTGCATCAACAAGGGTTCTTTGATCATTTCGATATATTATTCCTTTTTTACAACCTTCTAGTCTAGGGTTAACCCTATTTCTTAGTTTATTTCCACTTAATAGAGTTTTCAACCTTCTTTTCCATTTAATGGATCAAGCCTCAATGATAGAAGTTTATACATATTCTACAAATCGGTCAAGATTTGGTTTACCCCTTTTGCCTATTTGGCTATAATAATATATTTAGTATTCATTCAATTGAATTTCTCACAAGATTATCATGGTTTACACAACCCTACCTTTATTTGCTTGTTCATAATTGAGATAATCCTTCTCAAGAATACTAAGCAACTACTTCATACAATGTTTATTCAGGACCGAAATCCCATAAATCAAAATTTTAACCAGCATTGGTTATCTTGGCGAGTCTATTCACCATATTATTATGTCAATTATACCGACATAGACAAATTAAACTATATTGTGTTCTACTACTCCCCCTCTGGACTCTCAAGAGAGTATACATGTCCTACCGATGATGACATCTTGTCCTCATTTCTTGGCACACTGGACGATAACTTGCTACATACTCTACAACATCTTACTCCATATTTTCCATATTATAGTGATTCATCATCCGACAAATAACTTTTTCATACCAATGTCCTAACTCTGACATCATTTTCCTTAATCTTCCAAAATTTTGGGTACATATGTTCTTTTTACATCCCATAATAGTTTATTCTTTGACTAAATGAAAACCTATTATGTAGACTCATGTCATATAAGCATAATGCCTAGAAATCTTGTGGAGATAAATATCCTTCATCTTAGGACATCTATGCCTTAAATTTCTTCCATCCTTAGATCATTTTCTAAATTTTAAACTAAGTTTTAGGTCAATCCATCTTTCCTGATGAGTTTCGATACTAATTTTGAGTATTAATCCCCATTTAATCATGTTGTTTCCTAAAAGATATCAGTTTAATTGTATGCCTAATCACCAAACATGAACATTTCTCAAAATCATGAGTAATCTAGATCTTTCCTTACCTATTCCTTAGGCCATGTCTTTCGTTTCATGATCAATTAATATGCCTATCCTTTTCTAAGGCATCCATGATAATGCTATTTGATCTTCCAATCAAATATATATAAGGTATGGTGTGATAATAGGTCACAATCCTTGACCTTTCCACTATTTTTCTCCAAAAATTCTAATACCTTATCCTTGTGGTCATGAAATACATGATTTAATTGACATCATGACTTATGAAAAAGTCAAAATTTCTTCCAAACCTAAAAATATATTCACAATTTTCATTGGATGGGGTACTTAATCTGAGTCGATCCACTCTCTTCCTTCCCCCCTCTGTGTTTTCATGACGTTTGATCAACTCAAAGTTGAATTCCTAGCAACATTTGCTTTGTCGAAATGACTTTTCATTCCTTGTTGTTGGATTTTTGTTACCTTTAACCTGCGTTCATGGCATACCTTGAATAATACCTTAAATATACTTTTTCCAAAATTAGATTCATCACTGATCTCTAATCTCATAGATTCAACAATTGGATCATCATTAAAGAAATCTATTGAATAATTAGCAACTGTACAAGCTAAGAGGCCCTCTAATTCTCTTTTCCTTGTATACCAACATCCTTTTTTGTGGAGGAATATCCTTATCCATAAGCCCCTTTTGTTGATGTATTATAAACTTAGAGCGTTGTTTCCTTTCTAATTCTATTGATTTGACACATAGTGTCACTCTATATCCCATTTCCTTTTGGAACCTCTAAACATAAGTTTATTTTTGTTGGCAAGTTGGTGTGTTTAATCTACACTTCTACCAAACTTTGTACTAACTGAACCTTTGTTGGGCCAATCCGATTTACCTTTTTCAAGTTTCTTTCTTATACTCACCTTTCCAAGTGACTTTTTCCCATTTTTTTTGGAAACTTCACAACCTTAAGCACCCTATGTGGCTTGGTTTATTTTCCCAAACTTAATCAAAACTCTAAATTGTCCTTGCCAATTTTCGTTGGTGGAGCCATGTCCACTTCGTTGATTAATTCTTTTCTGACCATTCTAGTCTCTTCCCTTAATCCAAGATACTACCTCCTTTCTTGCAAGTTCTTAGCCTTGCACAAACTTAGATTCTTGTCAAGATTTCTTCAAATTCTTGGATACCTCCTTTGTTGACTATCTACTTCATTTGAGGTTTCCAAATTATGCAAATAAAGCATTCTCGTTGATTCATAGTATACACTAAATCCAAAAATCCTTGACTCCTTGCAACTATGGGTTGCTACTATTAATGGGATTATCCCATTTCTTCCCATCCCCTTAGAGTAATATAACTATTTTGTAGGGTGAAGGTACATATTGGTTGGTCTTCATAACCTTCCTACATAACCTGATTGCATAATCTTCCGCAATCAAAGGGGGTATTATAATATACTGTTGGTTTAGGAGTTTTCAACTCCAGAGACAACTCTTATCTAGTCCCAAACTTAAACAAGTTTTTAGGAATCTCATATTCCTTTTCATTTCCCTTGTTCTTTCCTCTTGTCATCTTGGAATAAGAACTTTTCAACCATTATCTTTTTATAAGGTTTACGCATTGTTTGTTTAATGAGCTCATATGCTCCAAAGTTGAACCTGGTAGCTCTGATAACACACATGTAACATGCCAACCATTCACTAAAGTAAAATTTTCCTAAGTTTTTACTTTAAGTGAATATTCTATGATGCTCTGACATAGCAATAAAAAAATTTCTTTCCATAATGTAAATTACATACACATTTGAGATAAAACTATTTCCAAAACTTCCATTGCATTCCATTGTAATTTCACAAATCTTTCCATAACATAAATATCATATTGAATGAACTCAAGTTTATCATTCATGATTACATCCTTCCATATAAATGGGTACATGATATATACATAGCTCTTTTGAGCTCCATCTAGCAATAGATATTCAAATTGGTCCTGATGTCGCCACAATGGTGCATACCTTTTGGATGTCCTCGCTCTCTAGTTCATACACTCCAGCTGTCCCCAATGTTAGCACAAAAATCCGCAAATCTCAGTAGCCAACTAATGAGGAGAAGCATCACTCAAGCAAATTTTTGCCAACCACGAACTCACATGTAGTCCCCCACACATCTATCATTTGATAGATGGCCCTACCCTTTGACGAAGAGATTGATTGGTAAACCCCATAACAATAGCCTATCTAAGCTTAGTGTTGTGTCCTACATGTCTAGAACTTGTAAAACCACAATCTAGGACTAGCATGCAAATATATGGATCACAGTGAATTGACAGTGTAAACAATTGCAACTTACACTACTTTGGCCAAAGCATTCTCACCTAGTACTTCGAGTGGTATTCTCCCTATTCACACACACTTCTATAGCTCGGTTTGGATTATAACTATTCATGTACTATGCTTAGATATTTTCCTCCCTTAGATAATCCCTAACCTCAGAAATAACCTATTCCCCTTTTCCCAAAACACTATGGTATTTCTACCAATAAAGAATAAGCATAAGTTATTTTCCCCTTTCAATGGACATTCTACTTCCTAGGTATAAAATACAAGTTTTTCTAGTTTACACAATAACTTCACATAAACATATTTCCAAACTATTCCCTTCATTAGACTAACAACCTAGTCCTAGGAATATCTTAATAATCTGAAACATAGCTACATAAGCTTCTTTTATTCATAGATTAAATATTCATAAATAATCGACTCCAATTAGTAATATATCCTATTAATGAGTGGTTCTTGTCAAGAGAATAGCCACATCAATGATTGACCCCAATCAAAGAATAATCATAGCAATAGATGATTTC
This sequence comes from Sequoia sempervirens, assembly GCA_007258455.2. Taxonomy (NCBI): domain Eukaryota; kingdom Viridiplantae; phylum Streptophyta; class Pinopsida; order Cupressales; family Cupressaceae; genus Sequoia; species Sequoia sempervirens. The sequence goes on from VDFB02155545.1 coordinate 11,066, forward strand.
ATTCGAAAGTGTAATCCCCTTAGTAAAAAGAGTTATTCAAAGTAGAATCTTGTCAACAATGTGACTTCTTTTCAAGAGTATAAAGCAACTAGCCAAGTAGCCACTTTAACTCAATAAGTAATCCCTCATATAGTTCTAAGAATATAGTACTACATAACTTAAGTGATCAGCTTAACCACATAGGTGAGTTTCAACCTAAGTATACCACAATCCTCGATATAATCAATAATCAACAATCGATGTAATCAAGTAGGTTAACCTAAACCTATGTGTTCCAACAGTAACAACATACAAATCATCCAAGAAAGTTATTCTTAACCTACTGGTTGTAAGGAAAAGATAGTGCATCTCAGAGTAACCTCCAAGAATAGTAGTTCCTTCGGTAACTTTAATTTCGATTAGGTTGCCTCAAAGACACGTACAAGTATGTCCTAAAGCAGAAACAGACACATTTTATTTCCAACATTAATCCTTTTGAGAGAAGCACATGTTAAATTCAATAGCAAGCAACAACACAGATGAAAGATAAGACAAAAAACCAGAACACCAAGATTTACGTGGGGGAAACCCTTTCAGGTAAAAAACCCCACTCTCAAAAGTTCAAGCCATTGTATTATTTAGCAACATAAAGTTACAATACAGTTTTCGGCTCATAGCCTTTTCAGAGATTACATCTTGTTCATTCTAGATACAACCTGGTAGCAATTGATCAATCCATCAGACCATACAACCTTCGCACTGATACAATGGAGTGCAGATCAACATGAGAGAGATCAATCATGATCCATGATCAGAAGAGATTCCAGCAAAACCCTACTTCTCTCTTCTTCTCCTTCGGCCTCATGGTCTCAGCCTTTCAACCAGCCACTCGACCCTCTCTCTTCACTCTCTCGGTCTTCTTGCTTCTCTTGTTCTCACCGGCTCACTTCTACAGAACATCCAATGCATATACATACGTTCTCAACAGGCTCTGTGAATCAGTTTGTTTCCAACTGTCAGATCACAACTATCGAATCATCCAGCTCAGCATCGTAGATGTTTCCACTTCCTTGCATAGAAGATAATATGTCCAGGTCACACCACATAGGACAGTCTTCAAAACGGTCAAGGGTGTTCAACCTATGTTGGCATGTTGGTGAGACACTAACCATGTCTCCCCGATGCCAACACAACCAGCATTTGATATCGACATAGGTTCCAACAGTCGGCAAGACGATATAGCGAATTCCACAAGTCATACCGAAATCACCGACATCCATTGCATTCCTATCGGAAAGATTTTCCTCATCGGCAAGACACACTAATGCATTTGACTGCAAAATACGACGAAACTGTCCGACAAAATATGTAAAATTTGATGTTCGTCGGGTGCTTGTAAAATTTGATGTGTAATTTCCAATTGTTTCGAAAGTTTATCCCTGACGTCCGTCGAAATATCGACGAACCTGGTGTTCGTCGAAATGTCGGCTATTATTTTCGTCGAATGTTCGACAAACATGAAAAATTAAAAAAATCAAATTGTGGCCGACATAAAGAAAAGTGAGTTCGCGCTTGATGTATTGCGACAGTGTTTTGCTCTACTTGAGACAGTTTGTGGAGAACTACGAAAGATTTTCCTGGGAAAAATCAGAAAAAATTCAAGAAGATATCACCAGGTTGAGGATAGTCATTGTCTTTTTGCAGAATTCAGTTGTGAAGTCAGATTTGTAGTTCCAGGTTTGAAAATCATATTTTAAAGCAATATCTCATCGATTTCATTTGTAGAGGTTACTGGCCTTGGAGAATTTCCATGTTCGTGATTTTGTTGTGTGGAATCACCATAAGATC
>VDFB02155546.1:0-10000 GCA_007258455.2 Sequoia sempervirens
ATGCTTCTAGGATCTAGTTAGCTACTATAGGGGATACTCAATGTCAAAAATTGGAGTGCCTCTTATGCTTGAGTATTCAATGTCATCGTGAAGAGCTCAAAAATTTGGATCCAACACAACTTGAACAAGGTCAAAAGGAGTTTCTATGTCAAACTTATTCCCAGTCAAATTTTGGTCAAATAGGTACCTAAGGCCCGTCAGAAAGGAAAAAATTGATCGATTCATAATTGTTTAAAATTGGTGTCAAAATGAAGAGCTCATTTTCATGATCCCAACATTGCTCGTTTCATAGAAAACGGAGCTCATATGACGAAGATATGACCAGTCAAAGTTGAAGGTTGACTAGATGTTGATGTGGTAGTTGACTGGATGATGACATGGCAAGTGCAAGTGATGTGGAAAAAAATGTGGATCCCCCTCACTAAATTCATGTACCACCACTACACCATGCTTTATTTTTGAGAAATAAAGTGGTGGAGGTTTATTTTATTTCACAAAATCCATTTGGTGGGATTGGATTTTGTTGGATCCCAAGTGGATTTGGTGGGATTGGATTTGGTGGGATTGGATTTTGTGGGATCCCATGCAGATTTGGTGGGATTTAAAGGCAACGGATTAAAACAAAATCTCATAAAAATTAAAAAATTAACCCCTTTCAAACAATAATAAATAAGCCCAAATTTATAACTAAAATAACCTTTAATGGTTATTAGGGGATAAAACAAAAACAACCTAATGAGTAAAACAAAAACCTTTATACCAAATAACCCAAATATGAAAAGTGTTAAGGGCTTAAAAATAAATTAAAATGGTTTTAATGGGGATTGTTATTGTTTTATTTGTAAAAATAAGGGAAATTGGTTTTAAGGGGGAAAATTCCAAATTTTATGGTTTTAGCCAGAAGGGGAAAAAATTTGTATAAAAAGGGCGTGAGAGTGCAAGTGTAAGGCATGGAGATTTCAAAATTCAATTTATTCTTTGTGAAGAATGGTGAGAGAGAATTCCTAGGAGATGATGGAATTGAAGTTAGGACTTTGATAGTGAATTATTGTCTTGTGCATTTGGAGCTTGCAATCAAGCTTGTTTTACTTGTGTAAGAGGACTCATTCTCATTTAAGAGATGTGAGGAGACTTGTATCAATTGAAGCCTTGTAATTGTTTCTGGAGCATAATCAATGATCAGTCACTCTATTGGAGAGGGACCCAGAGACGTAGCCATCTTGGCAAACTCCATTATCAACTTGTGTTTTGTCTTCTCTCTCTTTTCTCTATTCTATCAATTACTTCATTTTAATTTGGTTATGTTATTTAAGCATTTTAATTATGGTTTCAAGATCTTTAGTTTAATCATGGTTAAATTTATTATTCACATGCAACAGTCCTAGATCCTAACATCATATCACACAACATAATGATGGGAAATCATATAATAATTTCCCATATACATACACCAATAATTCCAATCCATCCGCACATGACACAATCATCGATCGAATTGAACAATGCAACACTATAACCATAAAATCACTTGATTGCACTATCACCACCCATCGTGGTTGAGTGACAATACAAGGAGCAGCATCCTCCTCATCCACTCCATCTAACAATAATAACTACAATATCATTGAACACCTTGGAAAAACCCCATCTCAAATTTCCATCTTAGAACTCCTTTGTACATCACCCATCCATAAAGAAGCACTTGAGAAAGCTCTTCAAGATTCTTAAGTACCAAGTGATATCAATGTTAACTAATTACAAGCTATAATTGGAAACCTTTCATCCTCACACCAACTATCATTCACCAATACAAACCTCCATTCTGAAATACCTCATAATAGACCATTACACATCAAAGCCATTGTCCATAAGCATAACATCAAAAGGATTCTAATAGATGGTGGATCTAGTCTAAATCTATGCACATTAAATTTAATAAAATAGTTGGGCTATTTAGATGATGTCATTGATCCCCATAAAAAGAACTATCAAAGCATATAACAATGTTGAGAGAGAATCAGAAGGTACCATTAAACTACCTATTCAAATTGGACCGACCATTATGGAAACAACATGTCGCATACTTGACCTTGACCTACCATATAACACTATCCTCAGAAGACCTTGGATACATGCCATGTAAGTCATCCCTTCCACCTACCACCAATGTCTAAAATTCTCTCATAACAAAAAAGAAATCACCATTCCCACCGATCCACAACCTTTCCAATATTGTGAATCATTGGAAGGAAAGTACAAAATCTATCACAATTTCCCTATTAATGATTAAGCTTCCACCTCATCCACCTACATTCATCCATCTGCATTACAACCATCATCAACACCACCTTCCATTTCTAAGGACAAGATCAAGATGTCATACAAAGGATGTGGAGAGTATAAAATTCAAAATTCCTTTTGCATAGGCCAACTCCCTACATCTCCATGCTCATATGGTTGAACACTCAACTTGAAACCAAAAGAAACCTTCAAGAAATTCAATAAATGGGAGTTACTGGAAAAAGAAGACTTGGGCCTAGAAATAGATGTTTTAGCTTGGTTGTACAAAGAAGAAAATGAACTTCCCGCCCTAGAGATCCATAGGTATCCTAAAGGACATGATTTATGCAAAAATTGGGGCTACAAAGGAAAAATATTGGGAGCACAAGAACAAGAAATTATGGAGCCCATTCAACTTCAAGAATATAAGGACCATCAAGGAATTGGCTTCTTGGCCACTGATTTGGTAACCATAAAACCCTAATGTTCTCATAATAAAGGTGGAAAGACTTGTACTGATAAGAACTCTCATGAGGAAGCTATCAAGGAATCATTACACACCACCACTAAAATTTTTGACACTGACCACATATACACCATTTCATCCTCTATTGACCTTTAACTCGTGTATCTTGAATTAACTGATTGGGATCAACAAGGACCTTCAGCCTTGGACATATTCCAAAATGATGAAGCAATTGCAGAAATTATGGGAGTCTGAGAACACCTCCCATTAGGATACCACAAGAAGGGTAACCAAACCACACTATACAAAGATTCCTACTTTAGAGTATAGATCATGTGCCTCAGTCATGAGAAAAAAGATAAAAATAAGAAAGAAAGATCCCTTAGTGAAAACCTCGATGAGGCACTTTTGGATCATGAAAAAGTAAAAATAAAAGATGCATCTTTGATGAAAACCTTTCTGAGGCATTGGAGGATGGGGCACATGATTCAATCCCCAACCATGATGAGACATCTACTATAGTGATTGAAGATATCATGGACATCAATTTGGGAACGAATGAGGAACCTAAAATTACCTACATGGCCAAAAAGCTAGAAGAGACACTTAATGAAAAATTGGGAGAGTTTCTCAAAAGAATATCCATTAACTTTGATTGTACATGAAAATACATGCCAAGATTGGATCCATCTCTCATAGTACATCATTTTGCAGTATATCTAGATGAAAAATGTATCAAGCAGAAGTTGTGAAAAATGCACCCACAAATAGCTCTCTTGGTAAAGGTAGAGTTACAGAAACTCTTGGAAGCTAGATTTATCAAACCTATTGATTATCTTGAATGGGTATCCAACATTGTACCAGTTACAAAACCTACTAGGGGCATCCACATATGCATATATTTCAAATATCTCAATAAAGCATGTCAAAAAGATGATTTTCCATTGCCCAAAATTGATATGATTATAGATCTTACCACTGGACATGAAATGTTACCCCTCATGGATGGATTTTCAAATTATAACCAAATCTGCATTTCCGAAGATCAACACAAAACCACCTTCATAACTCTATGGGGAACCTTTTGTTATCAAGTCATGCCCTTTGGACTTAAAAATGCAGGAGCAACATATCAAAGAGCAATGACTATCATCTTCTACGAAATGCTACATGACATTATGGAAGACTAGTTGGATGATCTCCTAGGAAAATTAAAAACAAAATAAGGACACATTGAATTACTTGAAAAAATCTTTGATCAAATGGAAAAATATCACTACGACTTAATCCTAAGAAATGTGTATTCAAATTCTTATCTAGAAAGCTATTAGGATTTATTGTCTCCCACCAAAGAATTGAAGTAAATCCAACTAAAATAAAATCAATAAGATAAAATCCTCCACAAAAGAACATCAAACAACACAGAATTTTGCAAGGAAAGATACAAGCACTTCGAAGATTCATTGCACAACTGGCTAACAAATGTCATCCTTTTTCCCACCTACTTCGTAAAAACATCACATTCAAATGGGATGACAATTTTCATCAAGCATTCCAATAGTTGAAGGACTATCTTGCAACACCACCAATTCTAGTACCTCCACAAGCAGACAAACCACTCCTCTTGTATATATCAGCTACTCAAGTGGTACCGGGGGCATTATTAGCTCAACACGATGACAAGGGGAAGGAAAGAGCCATATACTACATATCTCACACATTATTTGGAAATGAGTTGAACTACACATCAATAGAAAGAGCATGTTTGGCTATGGTCTTCTGTGCTAAGAAACTATGACATTATATGCTCAATCATAAGATTCAACTCATCTCAAAAGTGGATCCATTGAAATATCTACTTTCAAAGGCAACACTCCAAGGATGAATAGCTAAATGGATCATGGTTCTTAGTGAATTTGACATCGAGAATGTAGTCAAAAAAGCTATTAAAGTAAAAGTGGTTGTTGATCAGCTTGTCAAAGCTCCCTTACAAGATAGTCACCCATTGTTCTCAAAATTCCTAGATGAACACATCTTGACTATAGAAGAAGGAACATGGTGGAACCTATACTTTGATGGATCTTTCACACAACAATGCTTAGGGGTAGGAATACTTTTTGTCTCACCTCAAGGAGAATATATCCCTAAGTCATACTGAATCACATTTCCTTGCACAAACAACATAGCAAAATATGAGGCACTAATAATAGGACTTAAGCTTTCCCAATGGTAGATTGTAAAATTACAGATATTCGGTGACTCTCAATTAGTCGTCAAAAAAGTAAATGATGAATATTAGTAAAAAGGATGACAAACTCTTTCCCTACAAATGCATGGTGGACAACTTCAAGGATTTCTTCACATAAATCTAGTTTGATTAGATTTCAAGGCTGAAAAATAAAGCAGCATATGCTATGACTACCATTGGTTCCCTCATTAATGTCCCGCAAAATAGCCAGCAATATGAGTTCCTCATAGAACAACTTTCGGTCCCTGCTTATGATATCCCCGAATTTGAAATGGTTGGGGACATTGTTGGTCTTGATTCACCATGGTATCAAGAAATATATGAGTACCTATGCAACAACACCATCCCACCTAACCTCTCAACCTCACAACACCAATCATTCATTCGAAATACATCCCACTTCACCATTCTTGGAGAAATTCTTTATTGTCGCTCCTTTAATGGCACCCTCCTAAGATGTTTAGACTCAAAATAATATCACACTGTCCTAAATGAGGTACATCAAGGTATTTGTGGGGCCCATTTTAGTGGACCAATGTTAGCTAAGAAGTTGTTGCACATAGGATATTATTGGCCTACAATGGAACAAGATGCTATCAATTTGGTAGAAGTGTGTAAACCTTGTCAATAACATGGTGACTTGATTCATACACCATCACAAGAATTGTAGCCTATTGTTATCACATAGACTTTCTCACAATGGGGGTTAGACCTCATTGGCAAGATACATCCTACATCCTCAAATGGTCATAAATTCATAATCATTTCCACCGAATACTTCACTAAGTGGGTTGAAGATATACCTATGACCTATGTTACATGGAATTAGGTTTCCAAATTCATACTCAAGTACATCATTTTTTGCTTTGGAATTCCCACTTCCATAATCATAGATGAAATAAGTTCCTTCAAAAACCAAGAACTTTGTAATCTATGCCAATAATTCCACATTCAACATCATTTTTTCACTCCATATTACCCACAAGGAAATAACCAAGACGAGGCCACAAACAAAACCATTTTAAGAATCCTAAAGAAAACAATCAATGAAGCTAGTTGATATTGGCACTTACAACTCAATCCTACCCTATGGGCATACAGTACTAGCTTTTGCACACCTACTGGAGTCACTGCCTATTCCCTGGTATATGGTGTTGAAGCTATCTTTCCAATAGAGGTTGAGCTCTCATCATTGAGAATCTCTTTACAGCATCTCATTGATGATGAAGAATATCATGTAGCACGCCTTCAACATCTAGATCTTCTAGATGAGAAACATTTAAATTCCCTCAACCATCTCAGAGCATATCAAAATAGGCTTCGTAGATCATACAATAAGAAGATCAAGCCTAGATAATTTTCCATTGGAGATTTGGTCCTTAAGGAAAATCAGTGAAACCTGTAGGAACGAGAAAAGAAGGGAAAGTTTGAACCCAATTGGTTAGGCCCTTACATTATCACAAAAAAATATGGATCAGGGGCATATTAGTTAGCTACAACGGAGGGAGAGTCCCTTGAAGATCCCATGAATATCATTCATATCAAAAAAAACTTTGCATAAGAAGAACCAAAAAAATACAAAAATACAAAAATACAAAAAAAGCAAAAAAGAAAAAAAGAAAAAAAGCAAAAAAAATAGTAAAGAGAAATAATTCATCCAATGGTGAAAACCACTTTGTGGCACCTTGGGAAAGTACCATGGTGAAAACCTAGAAAATAGGTGCCATGTGTAGGGACATGTTCACCATCTATTAGGTCACCCTTTCCTTCATCCATAATAACTCCATCCACCCATAATAAATCTATCCATAATAAGTTTATCCAAACAACCTACCAACTATATCATGAAATACACTCATCGAACAATCATTCATCCTCCTTTATGTGACTCAGCTACACACTTCCATTATAAATAGATAGCTTACACGATCATCACCATCAGATGTAGTGGGAAGCGGTCTTTAGTATACCTAGTTTCTCATCCATTTGTAACATAATAAAATCATATTCTATAATAAAATACCACCCATAATAAACACCTCACCATCCCAAACAAACCACCCATATCATTTTGAGACAAACAATGTAGAAGCAAACAACATACATGCCCGCATAGACCTTAGTATTGAACCATCAACATAATCCCCAAAATAATCCCACTACTTCACTTGCGTCCCATCGTAATCCACCCCATTTTTTCCTGATAGGATGCATCCTTCCTTGGTCCAGAAACATCTATTAGTCTTACCTTTTGGAAAGAGATTTGGCCTTTTCTTTTTTGTATTTATTTTTGTGATCTATGAAGTGACCAAGTTGGAGACCACCTAGATATTTTCATATCTTGGCGTGTCAACAACAAGGTGTAGAGTAGATATGGGTCACCTTGTATGGCGTATTTGTGATTAGCCTGATTTACTAATGATTCCTTACACCTTAGCTAGAGGGGTTCAAAATTTCGGTCTACTATATAATCCCCTCTACAATCCACTATGGTGTTTGGAATCTTTTAGTGATTAGGTACAATCTTTTGTTTGTATATCTTTGTGAGTCTCAAATTCCATGCAAGATACATGATCATTCCTTTGGTCATTTATACCATTGGGGAATAATGTTTCTTCCTATATCAAATTAAGAATTTCTCACCACATTTTTCTAGCATAATTCCCCCATCCACTTTTCCTTTCCTAGCACTAACCATTCCCCCCCGTCCTTTCTATTCTATTAATCCCCCCACCCCCTTCTACACACCTGGACTGGAGTACATGTATCATGACACCAAAACAAATACTCATACCTACATTACACATGATTTTGATAAGGGAATTTTGAGTACAAAAATAACAAAATCTATTGGCACGACGTCGGATTTGTGGATGCATTAATGACTAAGAGAGAGAAAACTATCACAAGGAACATGTCACCATCCTAATTCCTCCTAATTATTTTACTGTGATACAAATCAGTCGTTGCCAATTAGCTGCAAAAAATACCATTAGAGATAAAGTAAATGTAAATAAACTGACATTTGAGTTACAGATTAGGTATCATCAATGGCATGGCATTCATACACATCCCATCAAAACATCATATAGGCAATATGAATAAGAAAAAAATTCATATCATTAGCATAACATAGATACATAAACATGAACATTTTCACATCCTTTCATCATATGCATAAAATCCATTTTCATAGAAGAATTTACCATTAATTTTATAACATTTCCAACTGCATACTCTACAAATAAAACCATCTACCCATCACAGTAAAAAGTGAAGAAAACATATGCCATTCACTGAAAGCTAAGCCATAAAAAACCATCGCAGAAAAACTTTAATACAAGTTCCTTGTCCTCTCACATAAAGGTACACTTCAACCTATGAAACTGTTGTTCTACTAGCTTCTTTTGTTAATTTTCATATTTGAAATCACTTCAATAAAGCATCATTATTGAGTTCTTGATTCTAGTGTCATTATTGAGTTCTTGATTCTAGTTTTGCAATCGAGAGGTATGGAAGATGATAGAATTAAGGAAGAGGTTAAATTTGAAAGCAAATTGGACATGAGAACAACAATTCCACAAGAGTTTTTTTATTAAGATTTAAATCACAAAGTTATGGTAAATTCTTTAAATGTCATCAATTTCATATATCCATCATATCTCATGCATATCATAATAAACATCATAACATCCACATATAATCCATCAAATTATCATCATAAAGAACACATAAATATACATATTCATTATCCAAAAGTAAACATCTAGCATAAGCATCATCATATAAAGATCCATAAACATAAACTACATCTCATGCATATTTAATCAACATCATAAAAATCCATATATAACACATCTGTATAAACCATATCCATCATATCATATATATATCAAAATATGATTTCATGATACAAAATGTATGATAGTATCTTGTGTGTACAAAAGTCGAACCCATCCTGGGGAAAAATCCAAAAAGTCATGATCAACACGCACTAGCTTGTGCTCCCTACATCTGATTGACTGTCAGGGGACCTCTATGGTGGATCCCTCCATAGTAGTGGCGGTAGACCCATAGTCACTGATGGCCCTAATCAATCTGGCCCATGTGATTTGGTACTAACCGAGACAATGGAAATCCTCTGCTCTAGTGGTGCTACTTCCTCATAATCCCTCCTCCATCGCTCTGCCTCTTGGGTAGCTCATCCAAACTCTGTAAACCCAACCGCTAATCCACTCTCACCTATCATGTCATGGGCTACATCCCACTCCCTCCAAATCCTATCCACCTCCCTCTATAGTTGATCTCACTCTGCTAACTGCCCACCATCCCCTCCACCACCAACTCCCCCATCTAATTGACCCTATAATCTAGTTGCCTCCACTTGGCTGCGTCTCTCTCACCCCGCAAAGTAACCACCTCTACCTTGGTTGCATCCTTCTCTGTAGTAATTGTAGCAACCTTCCCATCCATATGACCCTATAAGCAGACCACATTGGCCCATGCCATATATCTCTCACCAACAACCTATAAATGAGCTTGTTGAGCCTAATCACACTTTTGTTGGAGTCAGTCTCTCTCTAGTGTCATGGCATCCAGCTGAGCCTATAGATCTATGCCCCCTACCACACACGGTGACCCTCCTCATCTCCACCTACTCTAGTGTCCTCTCCACTAAGACCCTGATCTCCATCATCTCCATCATCATCACCATCATCATCGTCCTCACTCACATCATCACTCCCATCACTGTCATCATCATTTGAGTTGTTATCTCCTGACCTATTTTTGTTGCTCTCATCCCTTCCCTCTACTACCACTAGCTAATCATGAGGCATAGTAAGTTGAAGAGGTATGTGCCTCTCCCACCAGGTGTCATACTTTGCTAAGGTGCCAACACCTACCACTCCTTGTCTTAGATCCCATGCCACTGTAGGTGTATCCATCCAACTCTAATAAGTTGTGTTATACTCAACAAAAACCACCCCACTACTACCTCTCATAGG
>VDFB02155546.1:15000-41486 GCA_007258455.2 Sequoia sempervirens
ATTTAGTTCTTAGAGAACATGTAAATAAAGTTATGCAATAAATTATTGTAGTAAGGGAAAATTCATTTTTTAATTTGATTTATCATGGAGTTGCATATAGAAAAAATCAACATGCTGGTGCCTTAAACCCTAGGCAATAGATTTAAAACATATATATAACTAAAAACTTGCATAACAATACTTGGCCTAGCTTCAATTATGCTTGCAACGATGCATTAAACTGTTATCATGTAAAGTTCATAACCAATTCTACTTATAACTCTTGGTAAACACTTAAAGAATTCAACATTCCTTATAAAGCATATTTAATTCACTACTTGAGAGAAAGATATATAAGAGACATTCAACCACAAGAAATCTTGCAGAGATGAACAAAATGATCCTTGATAATTTTTTATTCATAAATGAAATGAAGATTACAATTTAAGAGACAATTTAGCTTTGAACTTGGTAGCATATTCAAATTTTGAAACTAGCACTATCATACAAAACTTATAGATATATCATATTCAATTCTCATGAAACCTAGACAAGAAAGTATCGGCTCTATTACAAAATTTCTCTACGTACAAAAATTCTCCAAGATCCTTTGTAAAAGGCCTCGATTCCCTTTTATGGAAACAAGGGAGAAAGACAATCCTTGTGCCTTTTTACAAGTGTCACTTTTACATTTGATAATTTTATCCATAACAAAATACAAATACAAACTACCTCATGAGGGAGCAGATATTCTCCACTAAAGACAAAATTTGTTGCATGGCAGTTGTAGAACATCCTCATTTCCTTCAAAATGTGCTCGAAGAAGAAGGTGATTGTACATGTACTTGATACTGGACTTTCCTTTACCTTCTTTACCTTTCAAAAACTTAAGAGGTGTTGACATATGCATAAGAAGATAAAAATAGGTCCCACCACAACAGAAGAATTGGAAAATAATAGAAAAATGGCTTATTCCACATATTTCTCAAGCCATGAATTGAACTCCTCAGATGGCCAACTGAATGCTAAAATTTTATGCACTTTATTGTTATGTGCATGGTGCAGGGTGATTGCTCTAGCCTCTCTTGCAAAACTATCCAAATTGGTCTCCAATTTGAACAAGTCACCAGTTGAATTATTCAGAAGAGCTAGTTCAAGCTTACCATTGTTATATATGAAAGTAGATAATGAGGGAACAATGCCACCAAATTCAGCCTTCCATTTGTCTAAAGGATTTATCAATTTAGATTCATCCATTATTTTCGGCACTATACTTGTCTCCATTCCCTCAAACATTTTCAATTTTACTTTAAACTGGATATCTAATTTTGCTTGAAAGGCTAAAATTTTCCCTAATAGCTCAATTCTCTCAAGAACTTGAGACAAATTCTTTGGGGCTTTTGGGTCTGATTTTGTTACTTTAATCATTTATTTTATTGCATTTTCCCTTAGGCTCCACTTGCCCAGCACTTCTTGAAAACTCTTCTAAATTTCTTGATGTTTTCATATTCTTTACTCACTGCATCAAATGTTATCCAAGCTCCCTCAATCTTGTGCAACACACATGCAAGCCTATGACCTAGAAGGTCATCAATCATATCAGTTACAACTTTTCTAGTTTCCTCCTTTGCTTTCTTCTAACTTTTCTTGCTCTATTTAAACTCCTCATTTAACCTTTGTATCCTTAGAGACAAAATCTCTCTATCCTGAGTTAAAACATATTCTGATGAAGATGAAGGAGGGGATGCAATATAAGTAACAACTATGGATGTGGAAATCTTGCAATCACTTTATTATATTTTCCTTACAATTTGAAAAAATTCTTATGCAAAGCATAATAAGATTCTTGTGTTATTTCAACAGTATTTGCACTAAGCATTGCAGTGTGTGCCACTAATTTTGTTGCTTGATTTGTAGAGATGTCAAAAGCTATTTTAACAATTGCATTCCCTATAAGGTCCCCCACTGACCTGATCACCTTTGGATTATTAGTTATGAGAGCTATTGACCAAATAGCCAAAGTGTGCATATTGGGACTAAAACTAGACCCAAAAAGGACATCATCCACCTACTCCTTAGAAGTAAAAGATTCTTCATCCTGATTTCTAATTGTATCTAAAATAATTGTAGATGTTAGATCCCAATCAGGAAATATAAGAATTTCAATCTCTTTTACTATCCTCCTTACTTTTGCAAGAGTGATGTAAGAGGTGTCATAATCCATCTCTTGGATTACCTTTTGAGTGATCTCCTCATGTTGTGATGGATCTACTCTTAGCTTTTTCAATTTTTTCCTTGAGTTCATTTTCCTTAAATTTGATTATGAACTCTTTGAATTCCTTTGTTTGAATGAACAAATCATAATCCATGAATTCATGGCAGGCCTTATATCTTATATCATCAAGAACATTAAATCTTCATCATAAAACTTTGTAATTTGTCTATTTTCAAGAATATGTTCCTCTCCTTCTTGATGAATTTGAGGAGATGGGAAGTGTCAATTCACTTCCTCATCACCAGGGATGTGCTTAGAAGATTCCTCTTCCATTGTATTCCTTTCCTTCGATTTCTCTAAGTATTCAATCAATGGTTTATCATGAATTTTCATGGGTTGGATAGAGGCAACATGGGCTAATGATTTTTTTGGTTGTGCATGTTGTTGAGCTAGTTGCTCCTCTCTCCTCTTCTTGGCTTATTCCTCAGCTAGTGTCACCATATTTAGGAAATATCCATCCTAATAAGAAACTAGCATCCTCTTTTCCTTTTCTAGAGGATTTTTATAATGAGAAAATGGGCTAACATATGAAGGATTTACTTGCATTCTTTTATCCTCTATTTTTACTATAAAAAGCCAATATTTCTTTCTTTATTTTACTTGTTCATCAGTATTTAAATCCCTGATCACATCTTCTGACACATGAAAATTATGGTGGTAAGGGGACCTACCCCTTCTATTCCTTTCTTTACTAATGAACCCCTCAGGGTCACAATTCCTTGCGTGTTGCACTCTCATACCAAGATTCTTTAAACCTGTAGCAAAATTTTCCAAACCTCTTTTTTTGTCAGAACAAAATAGGAAAGCTTTATGTATCCAAGGATGAATGATCCCTTCCCCATTAGCCTAAAATTATCCTTGTATGCTTCATCTAACTGCCATATTATTTTCATGAAAGCTAACATACCAGTTACTTGAGCATGTTATCCCCATTTTTGTGAACTAGGGAGTTGCTTCATAAGGTCCTCCTCTCAGAATCTCCTAAGATCCTTAGAATTTCCACTTGTCTCACTAATTTTTAGGGTTTGTGTAGGACTAGGGTTTTTACAATGGCTTCTAAAAATCCTAGGGCTTTATACTTTCTTTTGAAAATTTAATATAATAACACTGCACTGCATCCTAAGAGTGACACACATCCCTACCTTGCCTTATAGAACTGATCACATTTTGGTTATGCACTGAAGAGCCAAAAATGTGATGTATTAGAGCCATGTGATGCAATCAAATAATGCCACCTATCCCACTTTGATGTCATTCTTACATTACACCATGCACTTGCACATAGCACAAACTCTTTTTGCGCTTAGAATATGAAAACACACTTTGAAGAGATTTTGTGATGGAGCGAGATGTTGAAACCTATTTTGGATATTCTTTTTATATACCCATCACATTTTCTTTATGCACTCAAATCTAAAAAATGTGATGTGTGTTGGGAAAATGTGTCTCAACCTTGCAATTATATAATGCTTTATTGTTGATAGGATGTATATTTATATTTATATATTTTGTAGTTACACTGATAGGTGTATACAATGGCATAAGGGGGGAGAGTGGGATGCATGTAGGCATTTTTTTGTTAACTTTTTCAGGAAACTTCTAGAATGGCCAACATACATTAGATAAATGATACATTATAAATCTAAATCGTTAATTATTAGGTTTTAGATCTAATGGTGGATATTTTTTTGGCTTGTTTTACCCTAGAATGTAATCATATTTTATGATGGCACTGCATTACGACTATAGAAGAGAGAGAGACAGTGATGTATTCTAAGAGTCTAATAGCAGTCGTGTTGTTTCTTGATCTCTGAGTGGTGATAAACCTGTGAGAAGCTTGCTCTGCAAGTATATTGTAATCTTTGTGATTTACTAAATAATGTATTGGGCGGCTTTTGGAGTGTGGTTTTTTTCCCTCAAAAGGGTTTTACCCACATAAATCATTGTGTCATGGTATGCATGATATTTTTGTTTATAATTTCTATTTAAGTTTTTGTAACTGTTAAAGATCTATAAATTTTTTGCATTATTCTCCTCTCAAGATTAGTGTAGGAAGTTGTTTTGCTACCTTAGCTTCCTTACAATGTGAAGACCTCTCACAATGTGATAGGATATCGCCACACATCAAGATCTTAGCAGTCTCCTTCTCAACATACATTTTCTTTGTGTTGAGGATATGAAAATGTGAGGCACTAGAGTTATGAAATGCAACAAATTCTTGACACCTTTCCTAATTATGGCATAATGAACTTAGTGCATTTTGGCTATGCGCTTTGGGAATGAAAACATGCTCTAAAGAGAGAACGTGATGCAATGAAAAGATGCCATGTGTTTGAAGGTTAATAAGCCATCGCATAGCGCAATTTAGCTATGCACTATGAAGGTAAGAATATAATGTGAATATGATGCACAATGCAATGTGGGAGTGACACATGCCTAAGGCAGGTCAGGTTCATAGAACTTAAGTGAATTAATAAAACACATGTTATAAAGGTTATGTTTTAAAAGGGGAACATGACTTAAATAAAGGCATGCAAATATTAGACATTTACATAAAATATTTCAACCAAGCGTTGGGGAGATAATGGATTGATGAGTAACTTTAGGTCGACGGGGCCGATCAACACATGGAGTTAAAAGACATTTAAGTTTTTACTTAGACGACTGACAACTAGCAACAAGGGGTCAACATGATTTTAGAACAAAAGTGCAAGGGGCACATGAATCTAGGGTTTTAGAAGGGTTTTTAGTATAAAAGAAACCCTAGGAAATATAAGACAAGCCCTAACACATAAGAATATCACTCAGAAGCTCAGGAAATAGGAAAAAATTTAGAGGTTGAGGAAAATTTTACAAGGTTCCATCATATCTCAATGTATAGATTTACACAGATTTTTAGTTTTATGTCTTTTCAATATCATGATCTATACAACAATATTCAAGACATTAATATGATTGAAATTTAACCCAAAAAATTTAATGTATTATATATCCAATGGAAATATTTATGGATATATTTTAGAAAGTTTTTTTTTTATACAATAGGGGTGTCCCCGTGACCCAGCCTAGCAGCCCAATAAACCTTACCTTGGGTACTTGAGGCGAGCTAGGGCAATACTAGTCCCCTACGGATATATTTTAGAAAGTTTGATGAAGTAAAATTGACAAAATAATTGTGAATATTTCATTGTCGATAGAAATACCTTTCAAAATAATTTCTTTTGTCACCTTCAAATATTATCATATCTATTTTATTATTTGTTTTCATTCAAAACATTAACAAGGTTGACAACTTAACCAAAAAAATTAATGCATAACATTTTTTTTAAAAATAAACTATAATTTATCTTTCCAATGGTTGCTTCTAAAATCAACCAATCAAAAAATATACAATAAGGCCAAAATTTATGATGTATACAATAGTGCTCATTCGTTCAAGCCATTAATATAGTTGACATTTGATTCAATTAATTAAATGTGGTAAGACATGTAATTTACAAAAAAAAGGGTTAAATTATTTTTCACTAACTGTTCCCGATATCAATTAATCAAAGACACATAAATGGCATTTGTACAATTATTAAAAATAGAAAATTAAATACAAACTATTGCATTTTTTAATCAAAAAATTTAATTCTATATGCTCATTGGTAGGAACTAAAAAAGAAATACCTTTTAAAATAATTTATTTTGTCACCTCCAAATATTATCATATATCTTTTAAGAGTGTTGGTTGTCATCCAAAACATTAATAGGATTGAAAACTTAACCAAAAAATTTAATACATTACATTTTTTTAAATTGAATGACAATTTATTTTTGCAATGATTGCTTCTAATATCAAACAATCAAAAAATACACAATAAGACCAAAATTTATAACATATACAATAGTGCCCATTTCATTCAAGCCATTAATATAGTTGAAATTTGATTCAATGAATTAAATGTGATAAGACATGTAATTTACCAAAAAAAAAATCAATAAATTAAATGTGATAAGAAATGAATTTAAACAAATGGGGAAAATGTTTTTTGTATTGAGTGTTCCCAATATCAACTAATCAAAAGAGACATTAATGACTCTTTGTACAATTATTAGTTCCTCATAGAGAGGTAAGAATACTAATACATTTATTCAATTTATTAGTTGTCAACAAATGAACCAATGAGATGGTAGAATTAAAATAGTTTGACCAAATTTTCTAATGTAAATTTTTACAATTTATTTTAAAAATACTTTAAACTAATTTATGTATCATTCCATTAGATAATAATTGTGAATAGTAATATTAGTGTGATAGAAGCTATGAAATATTTTAACTATTTTATTTGAACTATAAAAAAAATTCAATACATCCAATTCCTATATTTTCTACTATAAAAACTAACAAAAAGAATATAAAATAAAAAAATAGAAAAATAGATAAGAATTTTTTTGTCTAGAAATATTAATTATAAAAACTTTAAACTTTCATAATATATTTAAAAACTTTAGCTTTTTCTTTTTCTTTAATACTTCACTTTTATTATTTTTTGTGCTTTTGAGACCACCTAGGTGGTTCCTTGGACAAAAGTACTTTACATGTTTACCACTTTGTAGATATGGACACATCATTAACTTTATAAAAATAAAATATGTGAGACAAATGACGATTTCTTAAAAAGTAGGCACAAACTTTTGTCTCCCTTTACAACACCACCATCACTATAACTAAAAGACTCTAAAGAAACATAACGAATAAGAAGATGGAGAAGATTACATTAAATATTCACTACTATTCAAACTATTTAGAAGATATGTTAGAAGTGTGAAATGTATATATATTAAATGTATATATAAATTTTGAGAAGATATTTATGTTATAAGTTGGAAATTAATATTTTAGATTTTAGATATGTATGTATTATTTAAATATTTGTGTGTATATGTATATACATATGATATATGTGTAATTAATAGAATAAATTAAAAATTATGATTGAGAATATTTTATAAAATATTTTTACAAAAAATAAAAAAAATTAGTCAAATATTTTATTAAAGAATGAAATTATTAGAATAAATCAATTTATAGTTATTGGTTATATTATGGATTAAATTATAAGAATAATAAGTATGAAATATGATAAGTGATTTTTTATGGACATGTAAAATATGTTATGAATTATAGTTGAAGATATATAATGTAAAATCAATAGTTAATGTAAATTTATGTTTTTTTTAAATTTGTATGTATTATCTTTGTTTTATCAACATGGTATTATGGATAATCTTGAGTTGTGAGCCGTGCAAATTGTCATTTGTGGGTTGTGAAGAGTTCTATAAGAGAATGAGAAGAGTTGCAAATCTAGTGAAGATTCGTATACATTTTTGGCCTGATATATGCAATGTCATTAAATAATTGTTGGCTATATATTTTTGTTGTTTATAAGAGTCATTAGAAAAATATTTAACCTATGAAGATGTGTTTAGAAAAATAATGGTGTTTGAAGGTCAATGAAGGAAGCAAAGAGGCAAGGTTGTGAGCATCACTAAGATTTTGGCACAATAGTGGGAACTCATTTGTAGTTTTGCACATTGCATATACTCTCTTTTTGTGTACACTTAGTGCTAGTAGCGTATGGACAATGAAGCTTGTTAATGAAGAAGACTTGTGCACATATTTCCCCTATCTTTTACCCCTAGTTATATGAAAATTGGGTAATAATTTTTAGTTGATGGTCACATTTTCAACCCCCATGGGCTTTAACTTGTCTAGTGAACCTTGTCAACAAGTAAAAAATTTGGAGAGCATGAATTTTGCATGTACATAGGACTTTTTCCCTAGTCTTATAAGTGTTGAAAAGGTTTTCCAAGATCTAAAATGTGGTACAGTCTACTTCTATTTTGGTTTCATTTGTGTAAGTTTAGAATCAGATGTTTTCAAGACTTTTGTGTGGACCCTTTGAGGAGTTTTGTGGAGTTATAGTAGCACAATGTTGAATGGCCTTGTGGAAATGTTACGGTTGAAGATTTTGTAGATTACATAGAGAGATAAAGTTTATGTAGTGCTTAGTAAGTGTCATTCCATGTCAATTAGAAGGTGTTAGTTGAAGAGATATTTTTGTAAGAAGTTGTCTCAAAATACTTAATGTTGGAATATTTAGGTTAAAAGATATTTGAGTCCATATCATTTAGGTAGTTCTTATGTGTGGTTAAAATAGAAATCGGTGAAGAAATTCAAACTATGTCAATGAGAAAGATTAAAAATAAATGGAGAAATAAAATGATTATTTAATGTATGAAAAATAAATTTTAGAATAAGAACTCATGAAAGTTAAACCAAGTGTAAGGCCAGAGAATGAAGGCCTTGGATATGTTAGAGGCAAAAAAAATTAAATAATTTTATATTAATAAATTAACTACAAACAAATAAGTTCAATATAATTAATGTTCTCATTTTAGGAAACAAGGACATAGAACAAAAAAAGTGTGGGCCTTCATTCTTATGCTATATGTAGGATGAAGAATCATTCTAAAAAAATGTGTTAGAATAGATAACCAATGAAAAGCTATATCTAGGTGAATGACATATGGATTGGTAATGCCTAATTGGAAACAAGTATCATGTATGTTAATAAAATTGTACAAGTGTAAATGTTCATGTGTTAAATAAAATGACACCAAAAAGTGTTTGTACATGTAAGTTGGGATATAAGTTGGGTAACTAATGATTTTTATTATGATTGAGGATAAGTCATGAAAACCCTCATATGTGATTATTTTTAATATTCCATCAGTGAAATGTTGTGGCCTAGAAGTAAATAATGGTATCCAGTCATTTTTATGAGTCAAATATGGTAAATGAATAGTAAAGATATATTCCAGATGTCCTCATTAGTTATGATAAAATCTAATAATCATGATGATATAATAATTATATTGATTATAAGAACAGATTAATTTATGGTGTTAAAAGGAAACTACAAGTTAAAATGATTTAGCAAAGGCTAATAGGCACAAAGAAAGGTGTCACGTGGAGTTTTGAGGACAAATAGTCTTCACCATTTTCTATAAAAAAAAGGAAAGTGAAGAAGAATATTTCATGATTTTTTGAGGAGAGGAGTAAGATGCTAAAATACTCAATAAAACGTCAATGATATAAATATTTGTAAATGGGTACGTAGCCAAGCTTTGTGCCAAGACCTATCTTTTCTAGATTAGGGAGAACATTTATTTAAGTAATTGGAAAAAATAATCTATGGGGTATATTGGAATAAATAATGTTTGTTTGACACCGACTATATCACAAACCAAACCACTGCCATTTCCAACTAACCCATTAATAAGAATAAAATTTGGTGACTAAAAATCTACGAACATGTTCATCCAAGAGTTAAAAACACTATGTTGATTAAAAATTCTTCTATCCCCTTAGGTATTTCATCTAGTGCACCATATTTTAAGAAATTACCTCCTCTCCAAACAGTTCTAATGCTCTATTATTTGTTAACAATGCAACATTCTCAAAGAATGTGGATCAAAATGCTTCAAGTTTATCTTATTTATCAAAGGTTTTAGTGTAGGATTTGATAGTCCAAAACTCTAAAGTGGGATTAGATTCTATTATGTACTAGGCTTTGGCTCATAAAGTCTTGAATTGACCTACAATAGGCACTATAGTGTCTAAAAATGCTTCAATTGAAGACATGTACTAGTGGTCATCAATCTTAGGGCTCTTGCTACATGATGTGCAAATCTTAGAGATCCCTCTTGTGGTCGTGGGGTCTAAGGTTTCAAAGGATAAATAAAGTTAGATGTAATTGTGAATTGTATGTTAATTCTAGAATCTCTACTTGAGTCTAGTAAAGGTTCACAATTGGGTTACAAAATCATTTAAAAACCTTTGTTGTTCAATGATTTTGTGTTTTATACCTATACCAATGGGTTTTTGGTTGTGTGTGGATTGGTGGAAGTGTCAAGTTATATTGGAAGTTGTAATATAGTGTTAGGGTTATACTATCTTTTGTATGAAGCCATTGTTCCTATAGTTTTTCCTTTCCTCTACATCTTTTTCTTTAGCCCATATTTGGATTCATTTATAGCACTTTCTACTCTATTTTTGGAAATATTCTATATTTCCTACCATTGGAAATACCTTGGGATAAATTATCTCTATTGCTCTTAAAATTCAAACAAGTTATCCATTACAACCTATCCATGATTGCTATTTGAGATGGACTTTGCTAGTTGCCTTCTAGTTCAAAGATTCATTTACACTTAGGGAAATAGTTTTAGAAGAAACCTTTGTATTATGACAAGATAAAATTTTCATTGTAGATCATTCTTTACTTATGACCACATGGTAAGTTCTTGTAATCAAAAAAATATGTTTGTGTTAAGTGTCATCATTGGTTAAACTTGGCAACCCCTCCTTTTTTGGACTCTCCTCTTTTAGATCCCCCTCTCATTTAAATGATTCTTCAAGTAATTTGATTCCTCCTACTATGGTTGTGTCCTCTTCCCAAATGATGATCTTATTAGATTTTCCTCCTCTTTTTTTACACCTTCATCTATGGAGGCTCCTTCTTTGATTTTGGTGATCTCTCCTCTATTGTCTCTCCCCTAGCTCAAAGGTATTTTTATTGATAATTCCTCCTCTATTCAACATAGACTAAAGGTTTTAAAACCTTTTGAGTCTATGGTTCAATGAATTCTTAGGAAGTGGGTATCTTCCCTTGAATTTCCCTTTTAGATTTACTAAATTTTACTAGGATAGATATCTTTGTTGGGCCCTTTTTCTATCAAGAAGGAAACTAATAGGAAAAGAACTCATATTCATATGATTCTCTAGACTCATAGGAATAGGGGGTTTTTTTACATTTCCTAGCATTTGTATGTTGTTTATTTTTGTTTCTCTTGATTGATGGTCTTTATCTCTTAGCTTGACGATTGAGTTAGATTAAGGTATCTTTCCCTCTAGTTATTTATCTCAAAGTAAATTGTAATGCTCCTTTTTTAATCCTAGCTTAGGTGAGGGCCCCAACTAAAAACCTCATAAATGATTAGAAATAAAAAATAAAATTATAAAATATATTTGCTACAATGTATAAGTAATACAAAATCAAACATCTTCGTATAGTATAAATTTGTGTTTGGTTATTCTTTATTTTTTTCATATTTTTACTAGATGGTAAATGTGATTTTTGGAAAGTGCCTAAACCCAATTACAATTAAAAAATATATATCAACAAATCCCAACAAACAAAAAGGAGACTACAAACATGGAATAACAAAAGAATTTGTCAACAAAAAGGCTACAAACTAGCAACAAAAGACACCACATGAACAACACAAATCTAGCTGGAGGATAGAAATAAAGCATATTGCAAAGAATAAGAAGGGAGAATATTTAGTGTTTCAAAACCTTCCCACTCCTCATTTAGGAACTCTAGATGGGACTCATCAACTAAATCCATATCCACCTCACTTAGGATAATAGCATTCTTCCTCCATTGGCTTCTAGTTGTTTTGCTAGAACCAACTAACAATATTGCCCTTCCTTTTAAATTTATTTAGGCCAAATGACTCATAAAAAAACATCTATATTTCATCTTCATTTACAATTTTTAAAAAATTAATATTTCATCTTCATTTTACAAATTTCTTTGAAGATCACACTTAATTTCTTTATTTTCCATTCTTGGCTTATTACCTTATCCTTCCTCTAGTCCAAGTTAACCATCTCTTTCTTTCCTCGAGGAGAACTTAGCTCATTGTTTTCCTTCTTTCTCCAAAACTCACGATTCCCCCTATTGACCAAGCAATCTCTAGTGAAGTTATTTGATTTGTGAAAAATATGGAAAAGAAAACAAGAGTCCTCACATTCAATTTGTTTCACCTAGTTGTCAATTTATGTTGACGAAAAGACAAAAAATAGAAGATCCTTATCCATTTTTTAATTCGCAGATAATCTAGTATAAACGTCGTGTTTTTAAGATTTGGTGACCACATCAAAAGTTATAAGTTGACCAAATAATTTACGTATTCCCATTATAGCTTCATCGTCTTAGTACCCCAATTATAGTTACAAAAAATCCTTGGATTCTCACTCAATCTTAAGAGCCCAGACAATTTCCTTGAAAAGAACGAATTATACATTAAAAAAACATCTCTATGAACCTTTTTCTTCAAATTATTCTTTTTTCCCAATTACTTTTTATGACAAATTAATATTTTAGACTCAAAATAAATTTAAATGATAAACTACTACCACTTTCATAATGAAAACTTGTGTAAATAAACTTAAATAATAAACTACTGAGCTTTATGATGAAAATGATAATATATACACAACTAAAGCACCACATATAATTATGGCAGTTTAGCATACCCCAAAATATGTATACATTAAACTGATACCAAATATACAGTGCAATACATAACTATGGCAATCCCTGTGTAGAGTTTATCGTCTTCGTGAAGCAGTCTGTCGTTGGGCGTTGAAGAATACTGCAGCAACCGGTAATCCCAACCCATTACTCTCTGCAAACTCCCTAGTACTAAAATGGTGACGACGAGGAGGAGCATCTACTGCCCCCCTCTCCT
Organism: Sequoia sempervirens; assembly: GCA_007258455.2. Lineage (NCBI taxonomy): Eukaryota > Viridiplantae > Streptophyta > Pinopsida > Cupressales > Cupressaceae > Sequoia > Sequoia sempervirens. The sequence continues at coordinate 27,845 of VDFB02155546.1, forward strand.
CTTGCTGGAACAAAGCAAATACATATCGATGAATTCCTATTGCCGGCGCTGGACTCTCATAACTCACTAGTTCTCGACCTACACCCAAAGAAAACCAAACCCAGTTAAAATCTATATAAACTTCCTTCACAGTTACAGATTCAATGGCCAAATATTCTGGTCGCTTACCATAAGAACTGGATTTTGTTCCAGGTATATCAGTCACCATCCTGCACAAGTTAAATACAACAACAGGTATTCTCATTTATAAGTATTACCTGTTTCAGTACTATTGATAGTAGTTGTACTTCAAACTATATTTTCTGAAGTAAATAGTATAGATTCAATTGATAGCTTAATTAAACTAGTTGTTCCAGTTTAGAGAAACTTGGGACAGTACCAATGGAGATACTCGCGTCCAGTAGGATCACTGGGATTAGGGACATCTGGGTCTGTCATTACCTGTTCAGAAAGCTCAGTTGAACACATTATTAGAGCTTATAAAAGACGAAACATTCAATGAAAATAATAATTATATGCGAACTGCATAATTTGTGGTTTTTTTTTTAAGACGATAAAACCAGTAAACTAACTATTGCTTAGAGTTTTAATCAGAAAACCTAAATTATTCATAAACCTGTATTAGCTCTCAATCAAAAGTCAATTGTTCATAAATCAAGTTATTACATAAAATAATAGGTACTTGTTATCTTCATATATATGAGATTTTTATAGTTTATTAACATTATACTTAAAATATTATTATTCAGATTTAACTACGTAGTTTTTAAGTCAAACTCATAGATCCAATTTTCTGAGTAATTGACACGAATCTATCTCTCATGAGAATGAATGGTCCACTAGCCTACTAAGTAGACCATTCATTCGCATGGGTTCATGTGAACTACTACTCATGAAATATGGGTCACTGAGTTTGATTAAAAAATTACTAACAATATCATAATTTGACACACTGCAGTAAATACCTCCTACTTATTAACGTTATAATTTTTAATAAACTTCTCCTACTTTGATCATCTTCAACTTCTGAGTCTTCTTCAACATCTGTTAGAACTATATTTATTTGTAGATTCTGCAGTTTCCTTTATCATATGATCTAAAAAGTTAATATAAACAAAACTCACAGTTTATGAGAAACTGATTATTGTATGAAATATATTATTAACCAGTAGGATAAAATCACAACTCAAAATAATTATATAGAGGTTCTATTTTACCAGCGTATAAAATATGCCCATATGACCATCAACTCTAACTTGAGGAGGAAACCTGATATGGCAAGGCATGAACTCGAAGCCATTCTTGACTTCCATGTTTGTGTTGTATATCACACTAATTTTTACTGAGGGAGTGAAGACATCAAGAACGTCCCCAATAACTCCCACTAATCTCAGTGGTTCTATCAATCTCGACATAGCTTTCTTTACAAAGCAACTGAACTAAGACTTGCAGATTAAAATAAACCTTGGTTTGGCGAGTTGTTGCATCCATGATAACTACTTATAACTGTCAAATTAAGACAGGTGGTGGGCCAATAAAGCCTAGCCACACAGATGTCTAAATATTAGAAAGTTAGAGCCAGTAGATGGATTTTACATATGAAGCCAAAACGCAGTCATCTTTAATGAACAACATAATTTGTCACAGACAGTATTTGTGGGCTCAGTACAAACTTTGTGCATTGAATCCCACATTTGGGAATAGTTTATTCTAACACTCTACCGATATCATACAATGGAATAATTCTAAAGTGAGAATTACAACGTTTCTGATTTACCGAAAGTAGTTCCACAGTTCTTTTTGCAGGATGATCCAGTTAGGTATATTCATCTGTCTCACATCTGGACTATTCATCATTCATGTATTTGAAATGACAAGGCCATTTCGATTATGTGAAAAAGTAGTATGAAAGGGAATTTAATATTGAGTTAAGTTAATGAATTATTATACAGTTTTCATGGTGCTACTTATCCCAACTTCACATGGAAAGAATCTTTGGTTATTTAATGTCTTCCAAGTCTACGAGCTTTTTTAGATTTCAGAACCTGCTTTTCTAAAAAGGAGATGGTACTGGCCATTTTTAATTAGTATTTTAAATATCCTGTATATCTTTACTTTTCCAAAAGAAGTAGTACTGGGTAATGTATATACTGCTCTCTAATGCCAAATAAAAAACTAATTAGAGTATATGAATCTGTTTTGAACAGAGCTATACATATTGTTTCCAAAATATTTTAATTTCTTTTAATTTAAAATTAAAAAATTGGAATGATGGTTTGATATTTCGTCATTCATAAATATTTCAAATATAAATAATTGATTGTTTTTAGCTTAGTGTTAAGGATTGTGAGGTATGCATTCTATTGAAAAGCATTTACACGCTACTTAGAACATCTAATATGGCGGTTTGAATTGGTTGCTTTAGTCTTTAGAATTATTTAATGGCATGATAAGCATTGTTAAGGTAAATAACACGAATATTAAATAGATTTCATAAAATTTTATCAAAGGTGCCTCATGAGGTATTTAGCAATTTTTAGTTATTTTAATTCAATATAATATTTGTTTGCATATACTTGAATACCATAAAGTTTACTCTTGGGTACAAAATCTCACTCCAATAGGATATCTTATGGACAAAATCTTCTCTTAGCACCCACACTTAAGGGTTTTTCACAAAATTATTTAGATCCCCACAACACCAAGAGAATTTGTGTTCAACATAAATGCATTTATGAGGATGAATAGCATAAAACTATCATATGTTCATCGCACACAATATTACCATTAGGCTTAACATTTTTTTCCATGAATTTCTAAGGCTACAAATAAAGTTTGATAATTCCATACATGTCATATTTTAGTCTTAGTGAATTGATCCAAACTCAAGGACAATCGAAGGATAAATATGCAAATTAAAATTAGCCTAGAAAATATATATATATGTGAAATTGTAGATTAGTATGTATATGCACATTCAAGAAGAGTGGAATACTTTACAATGTAAATGTATTGCATGAAAAAGATTTGTATAGTATTTTGTACAAAACAACTTGCTAGTATGAACTTCTCTATAAGTACCTTCTATATAGCAATTATTAACACAATCTAGGGCCATGTTAGCTAGACCTTTAACAATATGCTAATAGAAGAAAAAATAATATGGCATACTTTTCATGTGGATATGAAAGTGAAATTTGTTGAATTTTTATGGTGTCAAGTGTCAAACATGTATGGCTAGTAAAACATATCATGTATGTATGGCTAGATATCAAATGCATATAGTGCCAAATTGGATGTATCCAAGAAAAGGTATGCTTTCATGTGCAAGGTTCACATATGTGGACAAGCAATAGTATGCAAAGATGTGCAAAGATTGTGTTTTTAGTATCGCATAGTTGTACAACAATTTCTCAACATGTGTTGTGTAGACAACCGAGAAAGAAAAGAAAAAAGGTGAGACTATCATTTGTTGGGTTCTTAAAAATTGATAGTTGTAATGTGGAAAATTTGAATCTAATGAAAGGAATGTTAGATTCTTTTGAGAGCAACTTTACCAATTACATTAGGATGACCACCAATTTTTATGTCTATCTAAATTTGTTGTTCAGATTTGTGTTTTTTATCCTTTTCTAGAAAAAATGAAATTTGACTAAGCACTTAAAGAAAATTTAAACTGGTGAAGATATCTGATAACTAAAAAGTAATAGTAACTTTCTAGTAACAAAAATGAAAAATATAGATGACAAGGAACCTGGGATAAAAATTTGGAAGTCATTTTGGGATGTCAAAATGGTGTGAGGACATATGTGTGACACATGGTCATTTTTCCGAACATGCAACTGAATATATGTCCTAGTAGTATGAAAAAATTCTCTACATGCATAGAATACCAAATGAAAATTAAAATATGAAATAACTAGAATTACAAAATTAATTTTAGCAAGAAAATTACTTGAATATTGAAATAAAATGAGGAAAAGAATGGAACAATGGGGCTCAAAAAGAGGTCATTAAATAAAATCGATTTTTCCCCAATAGACTTGCAACAAAGGAGAGAAAATAAAATATTTTGGTGGTTGTTTAGGGGCTTTCCTTAGTCAAACCCCGTATTAGTCTTTCAATCCCCAAAGATAGCCTAGTTTGAATATATTTTTCTTGAAACAAATGATAAAATGATATAAAAATAAAAACCCTAAATGATAGTAATGAAATATAGATTAAGAATAGTCTTAAATGCAATTATTGTTAGCACTTAGGAACCATAAACAAAGTTTCATATCAATAGTAAAAGAATGGAAACAATGCAACAAGAAAAATGTCACATTAAAGCTTTAATAAATAACAATAATAACACTACTACCTTGCTTCAATTATTTTCAAAACCTCACAATTTATTTTTTCTTAAGGATCAAGTGATATTTACATGCAAAATAAATTGGTAAAGCTTCACATAGTAGCTATGGAGATTGCTAGTTTTTCTTCCGAGGGATATAGCTTTTAAAAAATCTTTTGTTGAGAATAATGATAGAATGAATGATACAAAGTCAATAGTGGCATAATGTTCGATGGTTAAGTTGTGGTGTTGTTCTTTCCATAAAGTTTCTAACCCCACTAGAGTGTTAATATTGAATGTTTATATAGGGGATGAGGTCCCCCATTTGTGACCTCATTGATTCATAGCTCCAAGTCAAAAGTATTTACCCCTTTTTTTCTTTTTTAAAGAATGAATGATTAAAAAAATAGAGAGAAGGAAAGGTTAGACAAATATTCAAGAATTCCATAGAGCCATTACCATCCTAACTATCAGTAATGGCAGGGAAAGAGTAATGCTCAAAAGGCCAATAGAATCATAAATTTTCATAGAATGCTAGTGCATCATGTGCGAAGGTTCATATATTGCACTCCCATATAAGAAAATCATATTCAAAAACCTCAAATCATCACAAAAATATGAGAACCGTAGAACCAAGGTTCCAACATATTGTATTTTAGATAATTCACATATAGGTGTCAACATGAGTGAAAAACATAACATGAAATTACAAGGGTGTAAAATTTTCTATATTATATTTTTCCCCCACTTTAGCATACATATGTTCTAAACTAAATATGCATATTAAAGTAAATGCAAAAATAATGAATTATACCAAAGGATAATGTAGAGAATGCACAGTCTTCAACTGAGGTTTACATGGCTCAAGAGAGAAGACTTGGAAAACTAGCCTATGAATATCTTGCATAGGGCACAAACATTAGATAACATTAGGTAAGAAAATACGCTAGCTTACTTCAACTAGAGTAACTAGTAAAAAATCATGTTCAAATTAAAACATAATGTGAACAATTATTTTTAAAAGCAGTCAACAAAATAAGAAGAGAGAGGAGAAGAGACCATTATGGGGATACATGCAAAAGAGATTTTATAATTATGTGTTGCTAGAAAGGATTCCAAGTATGGCTAGCAAGCCATGTTATTTTATCTACTCCATATGATGCTTTTGATAAAACATGGACACCATAAGCTACATTGTAGGATGACCATAAAAAGTGTTACAAGTAGGTAGGACATATGAGGGCCCATAGGCTAGCAAGTTGCATTAGACTAGGTGGCTCATATGCTACCAACACTATGGAGAGTGTAAAGATAATCAATTTCATAGAGGTAGATACTTAGGAGATCATAAAAGTTTAGTGTGTGTTTTGAGAGGCACCCTTAAAATAATTGCATGATACCAAGAATGCAATTCATTTTAAGGTATAAGAGAGGAAAGAAAGATACCAAATAAAAAAGGCATCAATAAGATTTTTTTAAGCATGGAACACATGACATTATGCTCATGGCATGACATCACATGATGTAGGGATGTCACATGAAAACTTACAACATCACTTGAAAATACACACACTGAGATCTAGTGGCTTGAGTTTAATATAAATATGTGAGTGATCATAATTCTTGTCATCATATAGAAGAAATAGATTGTAATGTCATCATTCCCCATGCCACATGGAACTACAAGTACAAAGTAAGAAATAAACATCAAGACAAATAAAATTTTGGGCCAACATGGAAGAGAACTAAATGTTGATGCTTTACATCATCCCTAAAAGTGGTAAATCAAGAAACAATAGATACAAATAATATAGATACAAATAAAATAATATGAAAATAGGCTTTCCTCTATATTCATGTACCTACAAGGGTAACATGGGTCATCTAGGGAGGACTAACAAGTATAAACAAGAATATCGATGGGGATAGTTCATAGAAAACATACAAACTCCTATGTTTTAATAAAATGAAGGTAATTCTCTATAAGTCGTTATCAAACAAGATATCATCCTCCCAATATTTATCATATGGGGAGGGAGGATGAGCTTGCATAGGAATAAATATCAAGGAAATATTGGGCATCTCACCTGTAGTGAGGAATAAGGAATTGCTTTTAAGTATAGTGTCTTCCTTAATATCTTGTGAGCTAAATGTTAATGATCATTTAAAGATTGATGATAATGTTGAAGTTTCCAAGAAGGACTCAAAAAAGTGTTCCTCGAGAGAGGAGATGGGTGATTCACTATTGAGATATGTGACAAATGGAAAATCACTACTAAAATCCTCAATAGGAACAAGAATAGGATCAAAAGAAGGAAGAGTTTTCACCATAAAAGGAAATGATGTAGAATGGTTTGAAGGTGGTGGAGAAAGTAGATTGAGATTTTATTTTTGGTATGGTGGGTAGGGTGATACTCTAGCTTTCTTTTGGGAGGTGGTTTGGGGATGTCTATATTAATGGTGGTAGGATAGAGAATATCTAGAAAGACCTAGTGACAATTGCACTAAAAGGGAATGATAAAAGGGAATGAGAGAAAGGGTGGAATTGGAGATCACACTACCATTAAGCATGTCCAAGGGAACCAAAATGGAGTTATATCAGGAAGTTCATAAATGAGAGTGGAAATTATGGATCAAATCCACGCTTTTGAGATGTGTTCCTTAGAACCTCCTTGGACGTGGTTGTATAAGTCGGGCATCTAATTTTTGCCTTCTCTTTTATTCTATGACCTTGGTAGTTTTCAGTCTATATATGGGCCTCCCCACTAGCAACATGTGGCACCCCTACACTCACCCACTACAAGTAGTACTCGACTATCTTTAGAAATAGTGCCAAGGTGCCACGTGGTGGCTCTAAAGTTGTCGGCTCATGAAAAGAAGGCGTATTCAAAAGGATGGGCACTAGCCTCCACGTGGAATTGGCGTGCACTTTAAAGAGCAGAAGGGTCCCCTTCACGGGAATGGGTTGTGCCTCTGGTCAAGATGCCATGGACAGTCTAAGTGAGGCATGCATCAGCATCAAGAAACCACCAAACGTTCAGTTAACGACATGCCTGGGATCCGCAGATCATATGTGTGTGCACGCTAAAACATTTATAGGATCTAATTATGTTACTCAAACCTCATTATGAGAGCTAGTGGGAGACTCCAGGTGTCTCGAGGTGACAGGTGTCGTGTTTGCTTTGCCAGGTGTCGTGTTCGCTTGATCTCAAGAGTCCCAGCCATGCAAAGCAATGGTGCCTATATATTCAGGGGTGTTATCATTGTCAAGAGGGGGTCGCTCGACAGGATTTTGTTAACTGTCTTTCAGAGAGAATAGCATTGTAATCTTTTAGTTTTGAATAGAAATATCAGCTGTTTTTATTTTCATTTCGAAGACCATAGTAGGTGTCTCCTGTGGGAAGGATTGAATATTTTGTATTGTGTCTTTGGGTCTTTATAATTTTTTCTCCACTCAATAATGAAGAGAACACGGTGTTCTGTGTGTCAAGGTGTGTGGAATCGATAGTTGTCTAAATTGTTTCTATTCATTGCTTCTATAGTATAATTTTTTGATAATATTGCAGGATTTGAATCATGCATCTACTCTTTTAAACTGTTTCTAATATTGTAAAAAAAATTAAGCTATATTATGCAAGTTAGGAGTGAATCCCAAAAGTGTTTTTGGTGTATCACCTTAGTTTTATTTTAGTTCTTCCTGCTTGTCCTTCTCCCCCTTTTCTCCCAAAACATTTGAAGAGTCAGCTTCTAAAATCCTGGAGGTCACTTCACATGCAATAAAATTAAGTCCCACATCTATGAAACTTCCCATAGGATCTAGAGTGAAGGTTTTAAGCATTAATAGTTACTTTTTTGGCAACCTGGTGGGACCTATTTCAACCTGACTAGAAGTTAGAATTTATGAGTCAAAGGCCTAATACATCATTTATAGCACAAAATTGAGGTTTACTATTACCACCTCTTGTGGTTGTTTTTAGAGTAATAGGTTGTTTACTTAATTAATTTAATCATATTGATTAATTAATTAAGTCATTTGTAAAGGCACTGAGATAAAGTGCTTATGTATTGCACTTGTATTATGGGATCTTGCACATCACTTTGTGCCTTATTGTACTCACACTATGATATAAAGTGCCATGGGGATTGATGTTTGACTTTGTTTTGCCTTCATACCTTTCTCATGCATGTGTGTCTTGTTTTGCGCACCATTATATATCTACTTGTACTTTCATGTCTGCACATTCAGATGGTCTTAGTTCTTTATCATGCACTACATTTGAGCATTTAGTTTCAATGTACATGTCATACCTCTCCCTTGTCAACATCATGGGGGGTTTCTTTCCTAGTCGACATCATTTATGGTTGAGACTAGGACGGTATCTGATCATCTTCAAGCCCCCAACTTTCGTCCTTGAGTTATGTATACATTATTTTTTCCTATGTACTAGGCGGATGCAGCAACTGGTTGCCCATGCATTTCAGTGAGATGGAGCACTTACCATATGGACACTCTCGCATTCCTATTTCTGGAGGCGACCTTCCATTTTTCACTTGATCAGTTCTTCAGACTATTGGTACTTGTTCCATCTATATCTTTGAGTTCTTGATGTATGCCTTGGTTTTCCATCGGATTCGAGTAGTGTCATTGGGGGCACTCATACATATTCTTGTCTTCTTGATCCTGATCATCATATGTTTCAGCGAAGGTTCTTGACTCAGCATTTCAGTAGTCATTCTTTGATAGTGTTTGCAGCTTCTTCATGCTTCAGTGGTGTTTTTTGCACCATCCTTTGTTCCTATCTTTTGGGACAATTTCTTCTTGGTTGGAGGCTTCTTCGTCCTTCACTCTTGTTGGAGGATTTTTTGTCCTTCACTCTTGTTGGAGGCTTCTTTCATCTTACATTCTTGTTTGGAGGCTTCTTATTCCTTCACATGTATTTTTCTCTTTTGGAGAGGAGTTTTTCCCATGAGGTTTTCTCCTTTTCTCCTGTTGTGAGAGATCTTTTACATTTGTACATGGGTACCTCATTTGGCCTAGTTGTCGGGACCCATCTTTTCTTTAATGTTTTTTGTCCTTAGTTTTTTAGCTTCTCCCTAATTCCATCTTAAGGAGGGGTGTTAGAATAATAGGTTGTTTACTTAATTAATTTAATCATATTGATTAATTAATTAAGTCACCTTTACTTTATTTCACTTAAGCTAAACTTAGGCCCTTTAATAATTAATTAATATTTAATTATTCATCCTAGGGTTTTCACTTTAGGGTTTCAATCTCATTTCTTAAGGATTGATCTCTTTGTAATTATTCCACTTCTTGGTTAATGCATTTTTGCTTCATGTTTGCAGAGCACCATTCTTGTGTCTCGTGATCTCCTTTGGTGACAGGTTATTTGCTTGTAGGTGTTCATTGGGATCTGTGAGGTTGGATTATCAATTCTTACTGTTCTAACTCACCAAAGGGTTGTAGGGTCAAGCACAACATAATAACCACCACAAATGGCTATTCTAGGACCACCCAAAAAATTCGGTAGCCCACTTATTCTGTCAGTAGCCCCAGCTACTTGGGATCCTATCACTGCTAAAACCTTAAAGGAACTCCCCAAATTCATAGGGGAGGATTTTAAAAGTGTCATAGAACATCTTCAAGACATATCAAATGGTTGCACAGTACATCATGTAGCTTTAAGGCTACTAGCTACCTCTTTCAAAGGGCAAGTTCTCGACTAGTACAAATACTTGCCACCTAACTCCATTGCCACTTGGGAAAATCTTAGAGATGCATTATTCAACCGATTCAATAAAAAGGGGGACCGATCGTCCCTTCTCTGATAGCTAATTACTATCAAAAGAGCCCCACAAAAGGCTATTATAGATTTTAATACCAGGTTCTATAAAACTTGGCAACGAATTTTGGTTGTGGCTCGCCCACCCATAGGTATGGCTATTGTCTTTTATCTCAAAGCTTTCAACTCAGATACAGTTGTGATGATCTAGTCACTCAAAGGCTATACACTGTCAAATGCATATGAGCTAGTTGTTCAAGTAGAGAACAACTCGATAGATATCGAGAAGCTTCCCCCATGATCATTGATGCCTATGTTCCAAGAACTATCAATGTTGCCACAAGAGGAGGTCCCAAACACCTCACAAGTGATGCCCCATGTATGTGTACCCATTTGCTTAGATAAGTGCAGTCACTTCATCATCACTAGTTGTGGAAATAAATGATATGAAGAACATCCTATGAAATTTTTCTAATGGGATAATAAATCTCAAAAGACAACAGGTTATGCATCCTTAACTCCCTTTTCAGAATTATCAAGGTGGTATACTACCATATCAGCATAACCAATACAATCAGTACCATGGAGGACAAAGACTGAATGACTAGGCACAACCCACAAATCAAATCATCTCAGTTGATACCCCTCTATAAATAATCCCACCAAATCCAAACAGGGAGTTAGTTGTTGGCCAAAAAAATTTGGTGAATGACTCAAATTCATGGTTTTTTCCATGTAATGATGCACATACACCCCAAAATTTCCCCAGGGGCAATTAGCAATAGAGAGTTGTTGAGCAAAGAAGACAAGGGAACACACCAGATATATCCCCTTACGGATACCAATCCCCTGGTGTCAAAAATGCCATCTTGATGGCTTAAGTGCAGGGTACATCCCTAGAGCAAGAAGAAGAGATAGCCTCAGAACATGCATGTTTCTCATGGTTGGAAGGTGAGGATGTAGTGTTTACAAACAAGACCCTCGTAACGAGAGCTCCGCAGGTCCAATCAAACTACTACACATGCTCTAAGAAGAAGTTAGTGGATGCACGGGAAGTTTTTGCAAGGCCTAAGGTGACTTTCGAGAAAAATCTTGATCCTCGACCATCACCTCCAATATACCAAAGCCAAAGTGATATAGTGCAGAAAAAAATGAAAGAACCCAAGATCCAACCTGAAGGGTCATTGAATATGGTCAAACAACTGAAAAAGGCCCCAGCCAATGTTTCTCTCTAGGAAGTTTTGTCAAATCCTTGAGCAAAAATATCTAATATATGAGAGGCTTTAGAAGACCAAGAGAAGCTTGTGCTAAGTAACCCACAAGTGGAGCCAATGCAAACCAAAGAGAGAGAGACTAGTAGAAAAGTGAAATATCATGTGCCATCTACATTCATCAATACCAAGGCGATGGTAAGTAAAATAAAGCTCACCCCTTTCTATTTGACTCTCATTGTTAGAGATAAGTTGTTGCACAATTCCATGATTGATTCTAGCGCCAACACTATGGTGATTCCCAAATAAATTATAGATGCACGACTTCAGTATGAACCCTTGGATAAAGGGGTAATGCAGTTAGATGGAAAGAAGGTTCAGATTGTAGGGGTCATCAAAGCTCTTCCCCTAACTTTGTATTCTTACCCAAGCATCACAGTGCCCCAATAGGTGGTGGTCATTAACATTTTTCCAACCTCTGGACTATGTTTATCAAGGGATTTTATAGCCAAGATAGGCAAGTACCTCTCTTTAGCTTGGTCTTATTTGATCTTGAGGACCAAATATGGCTTGAAAATGAAGGTGTTATCTAAACTATTGCACCTAGAGCACATTATTGATGATGTCATGATGAATTTTGAGGAGGTGCATGTATCTTTCTCAATGATAGAGATGTATTTTCTAGAAATGCTTGAAGAGGAAGTAGTGATTGACAACATGACCCCAAAAGAAGAGGTCCTCATTAATGAGTTCATAAAGAATGATAAATTGAACGATAACTTTGATGCCACTGGTCTCAAAAATTATGTAATTCATGATGAAGAACAAGTCATCCCTAAGATCATATGTAAAAAAGAAAGAAGACCAAAGCAAAGAACCTAAAACTAATTCCAATTTTTGGACTCTACACTTTGATAGTGTGAAATGCAAACTTGGTTCTGGGCTCGGCATACGTCTAGTGTCTCCTTCTGGAGTAGAAACCCTTAGAGCTTTCCACTTCCAGTTTACTTGCATAAACAATGATGTTGAATATGAGGCCTTGGTTCACAGCCTAAGCCTTGTTGAACGCATGGGTGTGAAGTAGTTAAAAGTGTTCAGAGATTTCAAACTTGTAGTGAAACAAGCAAGAGGAACCACAGCCACCAAGAACATTCGCATGAGGTCCTGTCAATATAGGGTGTGGAATCTAATTGAAGCATTTGAAGCCTTCAATATTCAAATTATCCCAAGGTCAAAGAATATGAAGCAAACAAAATGGTGATGATCAGTTTGCAGTTCGACCCGGTGACCAATATGCTAACAAATGAACATGTGGTGAAGGTTATTATCATAACTGACATCTTTGATAATGAGCAAAACTGGAAAGTGTTTGAAAGTGATGCTCAAATTTCCATATTCCTCCAACAGTCATGTGAGTTTTTGGAGCAACTATAGCCGAAGATCGAGGAGGCCTATGGAGATCAAACCATAGAACTTAAGTCCAACAAACTCCTAAAGGGACTGATCACCCTAGAGAATCCATTTGATTTTGATGATGCAAGGAATGATAAAAGGAATTTTATTGTGAATAAAAGTGATTACTAAAAAATGAATGGAAGTGGACGAAAATTAAAGGCTGGGAAAGAGGTTTCCCAAAAGGATAAGGGGGTAAGTGCACCAAGATGGTTCCCAAAAAAGGGGCTTAAGTGGCCACTTTTTTTCTGAAATCGGGAAATATTGACCTTGGACGTGAAATTGAGGGAAGTTACACTCAAAATTTTGAGATGGAACAAAAACAAGGATCGAAGTGCTCTGAGTCTACTTTCTAAACTACTAATTTATTTTAAAAAAATTTGAGATTAAGGGGTTCAAAAGAGGGACGTACAAAAATTGGTGTTGTTTTTGTCAGAAAAAACATAACATAGCAACTCTTGTACGACCATAGCACGGTGAATTTTTTTTTAGTATTTTTAAAATTGCTACAGTCAGAAGTTAGCTAACAGTATCTAGTTGATGCACGACTTTTCTAAATATTTTTTAATGAATATTTGATTTTTTACTAATTTTCTAAGTGGGCACTTCCTGAAAAGCAGAATTTTGGCCATGCTCGTGCTTACTAAAATTTTTTGAAGGTAATTGATTTTTATTTTTATTTTTAAATGTAGAATGGAGTCTAGTTTATAAAAATGTAATTTATTTTAAATTTTGATGAACGGTTAATTTATAACGAAAAAAACACCAAACACTACTTTTGGAAAAGAGACATACAAACAAAAAGAAATTATGGATGAGGCTTAACATTGTCCAAAGCGTGAAAAAAATTACATCATTGG